>JAUKWF010000295.1:0-13352 GCA_032356525.1 Eutonina indicans
TATTATTATTATGATAATGGTTTTGCATGTTACTAAGATTGGGAAATATGCTTCTTTAGTTTGTTACATGATAGTTAAGGTTTATCACAAAATTATTGATTTAAAAATAACTTCGATATGTTTCGGATATGAAGATTGTTGGGCTACCTGAACCCAGATTCTTCTTTTCTTTTTCTTTAATAATTTCTTGTTATCTTGCTTTTCGCGGTTTTGTTATAATGATGTTATTTTTCTTCTTCATCTTAATATATTTCAATAAATACAATATATTAACGTTATAGAATCTTCTCTTCTGTTAATTGATAAAAAAATGAAAAAAAATGTTCATCTTCACCTTAGAAGTTTAATAAGTTTGATAAAATCATAGCACATTGTTAGTGCTTCACTATAAAATTAAACCACTTTTCAAAACAGTCCTGGAAGAGAGTATACAGTCTGGAAGCCTAGAAAACTGGAAAATATATATTTTAATGAACGACTCACCTATTTACTCCATGAATAGTTATTAAAATATTTTAGTTTTTGTTTTGCATATAATTGCGAACTATGAGTCACATTTGTATTGGAAATATTAAAGTTTAACAAATTCATCAATTCATCTTTTGCATCTTCAAACTTTGTATTAGTATCTTCATACATTAAATCAAGTCATTTTTAAAGGAAATAATGTAACGTAAACACTGACACAAAGTATAAAGATACATACTATGCATTGATTTATTCTATAAACCCAACTTTTTTATCATCGTTAATCATTATATCCTTATCGAGAGAATCCACAGAAGGAGAGAAAAATGTAATTAAATATCTAAATTTGTAAAAGCTTATGACTTTCTGTTTTATTACTGGTTTTAATTTCAGGATGATAATATTTTATAGGAGCACATAGATAAATCAGGCATTGCTCACATAATGGGTTAATGAAACGTTTCACCCTTACTAAGGAAAATCGTCTGTCTAAACAGTTAACCTAACCGTCACCTAACTGGATTCTTCTTAGATACTTAGATAGTTGGCTATAAATATCAAAAGTTACCTCATATAGAACCACTACACGTTTTTGTATAAGAAACATGTTTATAAGAAACCTACATGCAGAATCTTCTAAATTAATAAACTTTTACTACTACATTCTAGATCTATTTCTGAAATAAGAAACTTATATTATACTTCTTATTCTTACAATTAATTAAAGAAGATTTCTAAATTCCATATGGGAATGATACACAGTATAAACCATTAATAAAACATGCACTCATTTAGAACTAGGGCCTCCGCCAGGTTTTTTTATAAAAAAAACGTGTACTGGTTTTAACTTCAGATAAATTAGGGATTGCTCATAAATTACGTCATCAAATGTTTGACCCTCACTGTCATCGTTTTTATGTTTTGGAAAATCTCCTGTCTAGAATACAAGCATTTTAGGCTAGTCATCCCAACCTAACTGGGTTTTTCTAAAAAGTTTGGGCATGTATGTTTACATATTTTTCATCAGTATATATAAATAAATTATTCTGGTGTTGAAAAGTTTTCATCCATTTTATAGTTACTATGCAAACAAAGCTGGATTAATTATAAATCCAGTTTCTACAAAATTATTTTCACATCATCATTAATTATGAAAAATAAATTGATAAAGCAATAATAGTTTATATAATATTATCTATACTTAAACATTTTCCACGCCCCCAGCATATTGACTTACAGTAATTGACATCAGTTTACCGTCTATAATATAACGTCAATAAAGCGACACAACGTCGTATTGTCGTTGTTTGAATGTTCACATAATAATGACGTAATCTTAACTAAGATGTAGTTTTACGGGGAAAATCATTTCAAATAACAATATTAGGTTATGATTTTGTATATTTTTACAATTTTCTTAGAAAATTTGCAGGGTCATGAGTAATTTGGTGGCTGCTGTTATAGTCAATTTGTTTGAAATGGGTAATGTGGCAGTTTTTTTCTTCAACCATAACGAAAAAAATTGCGGCATTAAGTGTTTGTTAGCTTTAGCTTTTGTCAGTTAAAGGGGAACGAAAGTAATTTTTAATTCTCCATTAAAAACTAGGATTATGATTTTATGAAGTTTTACTTTTTATCAGAACCGATTATTTGGGGATTCGTATAAAGATATGAAGATATAATTATTTTTAATTATTTGGTATAGCTGAATCGCCAAAACTGATATGTTTATAATGTGAAAAATCGTTTGTAAATTTCAATTTTTAACAATTATACCCTTACCTGATATTCAGATCCGCTTCTCGCATCACCGCACGCTCCGCTGTAAACGCAGGTAACTAATACCCCAATACTCATTATCCGATTTTATTATTTTCAAATCCAGCCTCATTTTCAAGCATGATTGCCATGACAATCGATTTTCAAGTGAATAATACATATGAACATTATACGAAATTATTCTTTCATTTAAAAAAATTAACTTAGGATAACCAGGATAAGCGATGTAAAGCAAGGATATCAGAAAATTATGTTTGTCAAAATACTGCTTAATAGGGGAACTGTTCAGAGGTCATACGCATTTCCTGCGATTACCGATATTTGTCGTCATGACAACCAAGCCCGAAGAGTAAGAATACAATTAATAAAACTTCAAAATGCAATTAAATCAAAACCGCTTATACGACCATTCTTAGAATCGATTGTCATGACAACCGACCCTTACCCTTACATTAAAAAACTTGATAATACAGTGGAATCTCTCTAAAGCGGACACCATTGGTGCAAAATATTTTGTCCGCTTTAGAGATGTCCGCTTTACAGAGATTTTTTTATGAGAGTTTAGCCTAAGATCTTTCTATCCGTTCCAAGTTAACTGTCCGTACGTCTTACGTACGAGTATCCGCTTTAAACGGTGTCTGTCTTAGCGGGATTTCACTGTATAATATTAATAATCCAGGGAAAAGGGGTATATTGGGGGGTATATTTGAGAAAATTAGAATTCGATCCTTTTGGAGCAAATTTCACCGCTGATAATGATGATTTGATCACAATATATGGATGCTATGTTTGTACATTAAAGTAACGTAGCGTCTATATTACTCAATGGGAAACTTTCTTTTGATTGAACATATTTTCATTAGACATACTGTGTAATGGTCAAAAATATTTCCATCATTTTATAAAGATGAACATCAATAATTTTTATTCTTTCTTCTTCTCCGCAGAATTACACAACAAAATGTAATAAACCAGCCAAAAGGGGGGAGTGTTTTTCACTGAAACAAGACGCAAAGTTTCCTGTTATTTCGATAGAAACCACTCTGCCACACTGAAATTTTTACTTTTAGACTCTTCCGTCAAGAATATTTTGTTAGATCTCAGTTTTACTTTAGACATTTATTGGAATGTTTGTTGTTTTACCCTTACTGGAAACTGGTTAAGCAAGCATATGGGAAAAAATCGAATTACCTCGTAACACTGATCATAATGAATAAATAGCGGTGGTAAATGCTATTTTGTGTTCTGCCTAGAATTTGCAGAGGTTACAACAATACTGTCAAGCAAGCGGTTGAAATTTACTGCAACCAACTGCAACCTAGGACTCACGAGGACTTATCCTGTTTATTATTTGAGTCGCATATTTATACGGTATGAATGAGAATGTTTAAATTACATTTAACATTATATCATATTACATCATTGAATATATTTGATTATTTTAAACTTATTACCATTATCAAAAGTTTAGAAGGCGGAGGGGTGAAATTGAATTCTGTATTTGTCCATGCTCTTGATGTTCAAGATTTTGTGTCATTAAGGTGTCATTAAGTGTCATTCTTGAAGTCCCTTATATTGGAAAACTTGAAGGCCTAAACCCCATATACAGTGGAATCTCTTTATCTCGACTACCCTCACTGGGCAAAAAACCACATTTCCAATCATGGAATTTTCTCGAAAAGGTCACATTTCTTCATATTTCCAGAATTTTAAATATGAAAATGTGACCTTTTTACGCATTTCCATGATTTGGAAATATGTCTTTTTCGTCCAGTGCCTCTATCTCGGACTTCTCTCTATCTCGAACAGATTTTATAGTCCCTTGCGAGTTCGAGATAGAGAGATTCCACTGTATACTTCCAAACCATCGTACGACTTGAACACGTATACAACGTAATCTAATCAAACAAGAAATTTTAAGTAAGGGCTTATCTTTGAGTTCATAAACGAAAAGCTTACTTACGCATTAGATAGATTTTAATGACTTTGCTAGAAATGATCGCTAATTACTTATATCCATGTATCTTATTAGCACTTTCCTTTATATTCAACCTCATTATCAAGCGTCATGTGAAAAAAGTTAACATCAAATTACATGTACTAGCTTTCCGTTTTCTTAATAACTAAACGTATAACCTATTGATTAAAGAAGAACATGTCATCGATATAGAGATAAGAAAATTTGGTTGAATAAATGGCAGTGGCGGCAGATCTAGAGGGTTGAAATATTCCAGGAAGAAAGCAAACTGTAATTAGTTACAAGTTTCAGTGGCGGATCTGTACTACTTCTCAACATACAGGAGGAGTGTGAACAATAATTAAAATACTGGATGGTAGGTAGGATTTAGACTATCTTATAGTCTCTCAAATTAAGCCAAGATGAAGAAGCGCAAAAGAAAATCAGCACCCGCGCGCCGCGTATATAGATGCGCGGTGAGTTTTTTACTCGGACTATGAAATAGTGTAGGTAAGGTTAAATGTCCCAACCTAGATGGGAACCCATCCTCTACTTTGCCTTTTCATTTTTTTATATATGCTGGGAAATAAAAAAAAGGCTAGTTCCAACCTTGACAACGCAAGATTACTGATTTTTGTTCTTTATGATATGTCCTTCCTGTCAAATGTTCTACCGAGCAAATATTTTACCGAGAAAGTGTTCTACCGAGAAAATATTTTACCGAGAAAGTGTTTTACCGAGCAAATATTTTACCGAGAAAGCTGAAATATTCCTTTAAGAGTTCGTTTCCGACGCAACCAAATTGTGTTGTTAAAAGAAGCTTTGTTCTCCGATATTTATACTACACGGAGTAGCGGATCTAACACCCTTGTTCGACTATATGGAGAGTAAACTGTAACTTAAATATCACAAAAAGTGTGTGAGAGTTTAGTTAAAGATTATTCACTATTTAAGTACAGTTTACTCTTCTCTTCTCTAGTTGAACAACAGTGCTGGATCCATCATTATAGTATATCGTATAATATAAATGATGGAGAACAACAAAAGTTTCTTTAAAACACAAACTAGGTTGCGGCCGATCACACTCTCCGTCTTACAACCCAAATTATTTATGTTTACACAGAATGAAAATATGGAAACGATCGAATAAAAAATAGTCACCAAAAACCAAAAAATAAAACTATATAACACTAACGCACTTCAAAAATCATGAACGAATTCTGCAACGTTATCACAGACATACCGATAGATGATCGAAAATGGCACTGGTTTCTATTAGTGTCTATTTTGATTTTCGGCACGGGCCTGGTTCTCATCATCATCGGACGGATATTGTTGTACTTTTTCCACGGCGCACGGAAGAAATCGAACAGTGTTGTCGATATCAACGAAGACGATGACGAAGCTGAAATATTAGGGGAAGAACTTGAACAAGGATGGTATTTGGATTTGAAAGAAGGTGCCGGGAACCTGGTTTCAGCACAAACGCTCCAAGGGAGAATACTGGTAAGAATAATTATTTTTCCAGATTTTTGCAAACACAATCGGACTATTATAGCTTATTTTTCACCTTAACAACGTAGAACCCAATATATTCTTTTATTCTTTATGCCCGTCTCTTCTCAACTTCTTTTTACCTTTAAAGTGGAAATCTGCTTTAAGATTTTGAAGACAGGAATCCATAGCAAGAGATGTAGATGTAGCCAGAGACGCTTGGTTTTCAAACAAAGAATATTTATATGTAGTACTTTTCATTATTCCGTACGTATGAACTTTGAAGCATTGATAAATGTTAACCCTTTATGGGGTGAAGTTGCAATATGGCAACAATCATTTTTATTAAGGACCTGGACCCTTAGGTAGAGACCTAGAAGCTCCGCGATCCATGCACCAGTTCAGGGAGCTGGCAACAAATAATATGTAAAAAAGTGTCAAGTTTTCCAAAATCCCTTGGACCATAAAGGGTTAAAAAGAATATGATCACTTTCCTTATTTTTACCGAAAACGCTATGTAACATTTGGAGTCTTACCTTTCGTGACTAGTCATCTTTTTTGTTTTGTTTTTTTAGGTTGTATTATCGTTTGTTTTCAATTTGGCAGAATGCGCACTTTACGTGACCGAGACAGGATAGTGAGTTGTGGTTGTTATATATTATTTTGATCAACCCATATAAGGATAATCTTGCTGTATAACTAAAAAAAGTCTACTCAGATTAAATAATTTTTGAAATAATTGAATTGGTCATAAAACGCCTTTTAAACAACATATATATATATTACCCTCAAATGGAAGCATTTCTTCGGGCCTTTTATTAACATCGGATAGGTGGGACATTAAATACGTGGTTCATGGTACATTAGCGGAGGATTTAAATGTTTCAGGAGGAGAGTAGATTGTGATCACGAACCAAAAGCTTGGACATATGTGTAAACTTTCCAAGCTATTTTGATCTCTTTATCTCGAACTTTCTCTATCTCGAACAGATTTATTAGTCCCCTTGCGAGTTCGAGATAAAGAGATTCCAATGTATCTATAATCTAGAAAGAACATCCTTTAGGGCCTTTACATGGAGTTTAATTTCGCCTGAAATGAAAAGTTTGTGTTCGGGGATGGAGTGTTATCTTTATTGAATCAAAACACAACACTGTTTGACATTTTAATAAGATACTCTCCTCCGAATAGTGGAGCATTTTAATTTCGGGAGAAATGGAGCTTCGTGTAAAGGCCCTCTTACAGTGTCTATCTGTGTCTGCTATCAATTCTCCATTTAATATTAAATATTGATTTTCATCATATTTATTCTCTTTTTAGCCCTGTCGAACATTGTTTGGAACTATCAGAACAAACTTTATGGAGAGTGGAGATTTGTTTAAATGCGTTCTTCATATTTCATTTCATCATACGAGTATGTTGGTTCTTTTCCAATTTATTTACCACATTTTTGGAAATTGGGGTCTATATATTACCTGTAGCAACCAAAATATTTCGGGTGCCACCTAATTTACCCATGTTAGGGCGTGGTCCCGCCGGGTGACGTCATCAACAATTTAAAAATGCAAATATCTCAAGATTGCAAAATGCTATGAGGATGATCGAACCCATTTTGGAATCGTCTCAATGTGGCGCATTATACGAACACTAAATGAGAAGCTTTTTCTACGTTTTTAAAATTGGGTCCGCCGCGGGTCATTGCGGGTCCCACTATCACGTCACAAAGCTTAAAAACGCTATATTTTAAGATTGGAAAATGCTATCAACTATATAAAATCCATTTTGGAATCGTCTTGATATGGCAATAATGATTGTTATGCATGAAAACAAAAAATTATTCATTTTACCGATTTTTACCATCTACCGCGTGTTTCGCGGGGCTATCAGCTAGTCTGGTGTGAAAAGCTCAATTAACACTTTCTAAACGGCTATAGGGTAGAAATCGTTTATTTAGGTTCTGATATTTTTGGCTGCCGTAATTTTTGTTCAGAGACTTAAATTAAAATTCTAGCACCTTTAAATGGACCTTAACATAACCTATTTACAAAATAAGACATATCCGTTGTCCGGAAGGGTTTCAGTCGAATTTACTTTACTTATTTGAACGATTTGCAAGTGAGAAAACTGGCATCGTAATCAGACATCAAGAAACCGTTTGTCTATTCCAGTAAATCACTTTTTTCTGATTTTAACAGCGAGACATCGAGAAAAGTGTGTTAGAGAGTAAAATGTCATATAGACTAGCTTACTATAAGACGGTTACAAGCAAAACAGCCTACCAGGCTGTTATTTCTCTTGCTTTTCAAAATACGATCATTTGACCTGTCAAGAACCGGTGCATTTATTTGACCGGTGGTTGACCGGTCAAACAAATTAAATGACCGGTGTGATCGGATAAATTGGTGTTCCGAACACGATGATTCTATATTATACATTCATTGTTTTCTCTATTTTTTAGTTTATCGCAGCAAATGATAAGTTGTCATTTTGGGCAATGGAACCATTGACATATGTTGACATGCTCACAGTACCTGCTGTCTTTGTTGCTGTATATCTCAAACGAAATTGGCTAGGTACGCATTTTGTTTGTATATATTCTATTTACGCGATTTCCACAGGTTCATACTATCGGGGGGAACCCTGTGGTCACAGGGAGCTGTGTACAATAGACCATATCAAAGCTACAGTTATCAAGATGCATTCTGGTAGTATATCGGGGATTAAACAATAGCAATTCCCAAAGGTATACTTTGTTTGATAAAGAATAAAGTGTCCATAGAGACCCCGAGCGACCAGAATGCATCACGATATCTGTAGCTTTGATAAGGTCTATTAGAAAAATAAATTGTTTAAGTTTCATTTTCTCTAAAGTCACTTGATATGAAAAGGTTAAACCGCGAATTGAGAACGATCTTGGTTATAGAAATACAAGCAACTTTATTTCCGGGTTTTCATGTTACGAATGCTGGCGAGAATATCTGTAACCCGTTGCGTATAATTAAAATCCGAGCTTTCAATTAGATTCAGAGCAATCTTTCTATAACTATTAATCCATAGTCTGAGTTCCACGTTCCTAAGACCCTAAGTTTTTGAACCCATTTCCAACTTGAAAAAAAATGCTTTGAAATTACTTGTGGCATTGATTTTGCTATCTGGAAATTTCGTATATTCCGAATATCATTATTTAGTTTATCCACTTCTGATTTCTTTACAATCTGATCTTAGGTGGACATGGTTTTAGATTAGCAAAAAATCTTTAAATAAAGCAACTATTTTTACCATTTAAACAAGCAAATGTCTTTAAATGAATTAACTATGCTTTTTATTCTAGGTCTTCGCTTCTTACGAGTTGTATACTTGATCAATTTAGCTGACATTCTACAATTCCTTAATGTCCTTCATACAGGGTAAGTGTGTCCATTCTACAATCCTTATTATCAACGGTAAGTGTGTCCACGGTGTTTCAGACATTCGTTTTATTCGGTATACTGTATCAAGACTTACTACATTACACCTACAACAAACTTTCTCTATCTCGAGCAATTGTTTTAGCCCCTTGCGAGTTCCAGATTCCACTGTATTGTCATTCCAAGCTAGCAGGATACTTTTTTTCGACTGTTTTGACCATGAAATTATTATATTATCAGCTTTTAATTATACAGTAATCTCAATAATTCGAACCCCCGATAACTCGAACTCGGGATAACTCAAACTATTTTGAAATCCCCTTGCGCTAATATTTTCTCATTAAATACCTTCGATAACCCGAAGCATTATGTTTGGTTAGTTTGTGGTTTGAATTATCGGGACTATACTGTGTTCTTGTGCGCTTGTTCTACTTAAATGCCGCGCAAATCAAACACATTTTTAGTATACCACTTATTTTATAAGAGAAAATGTAAATGACGGTTAGGAAATATAGCTAGGACATAAGAATTGCGCATTTTCTCATGTCTGTATTCAACCTTCTTTGCGTAACCTCCCCATTACTGAAGAAAATTAATTTTATGACATATTCAAACATTTTTAAACTTTCAGTTCAAGTTTGGAGATGGCACAAATGATTGGTAATTTTCTTTCGCTTTGGTTGGCTTCTGCTGGTATTGTTCATTTGGTAAGTTGAAAAGTCGTCATTTTACATTTCAGAACGTCGTATTGAGATTAAAATGTAACTAAAATGTCATTAAACTTGTAGAGGCGGCAGGGGTGGTAGATCTTTTTATTTTACACCTGCTTTAATCGAAAAGTGATATATTTTAGTTCACGATATCATAGATATGGCGATAATAAAATCCAACTCTCAATCATTCCTGCTCCTGCTTGAGTTGTATGCACAGGGGTTAAGATCCGCTCCTGGACCGCTAGGCTAGAAATCGTATCATATTTTTAAGTTGATTATAACTTAGAAATAGAGTTTCCAAACATGGCCTATTTTTGACCCTCCTGTATAATGCAAGCCTTTAAACTTTAAACAAAAGTAGAAATTAAATTAAAAAAAACCGCTTATTAATCTTTGGCTGGGGGCAGTAGTTTATATCTATGAAATTATTTAATTAATATATTCTGTGGTTTTACTTTAGTGTATTATTTAATATATTTATCAATATATTCAATATATTTTCTATATTTGTTTCAGTTGGAGAACACTGGCGACCCATGGGAACCATTGAATTATGGCAACAATCAAAACTTGAACTTCTTTGAATGTCTCTACTTTCTATTGGTACGTCTATATATTATATCAATTCATTTGAAACTTTGTTTATTGACAGCAAACATTTGCGCGATGAAATTTCGAAATTTACCTTAACCGCGAAATTAGGTTTTAATGAAACATTTTGATAAATATTTATAAAGAACAATTTTTAAAATAAATGAACAATACTGTGACATTAGAAAGTGTGTATTAAAAAAATCCAAATTCCGTTTTCCATTCATTTACCAGGCTTTATTAAAATATTCGTTTAATTTTGATATTTGATGGCGTTATTTTTACGTAACTATTCACAAAAGTTTCCTTCTATTTCTCCATTGCAATTTTACTTAAACATGAAATTATTTCTGATATATATCTGAAAGATCGCAAAAAAGCTTACTGGTCTTATTAATTTTTTAGAATATATTTTAACAATACTATTCCCTCAAATCAAAATAACTTTTACCCTTTAAATTTTAATTGACAGGTGACAATGTCAACAGTGGGTTATGGTGACATATACTGTCATACATATCTTGGAAGAGTCTTCAATATCTTTTTCCTCAGTATTGGTTTGGTAAGTTGATGATGTCTCTCTGATCTCTATTGATTTGACTAAGAAAAATTAAATAACAAAATACGGTAATTAATGGATTTTGTCGTCAGAATTTCTTTTCGAGGTTTGAAAAAAAAGAAAGCGCCTAGATCTAGACGACATAAAAACGAATGCAGAACTATGCAAAAAACTTGATGTTTCTCAACAACCATTCGCGAGTACTTCTAAAATCTAAATTTAGCATGTTTTTTACACCACCAATTTTCACATAGTCTTAATCCAATCCTACAAGCTTACCTTCAGGAAACAAAAAAGTGGTTCAAGTTATCTCTACTTAATATTATTCCAAGAGATTAAGTATAAAAGTTCCATTTTTTATAGGAGATCCTACTCAGTGAGGGCCTTGATTGATGATCTGAAATTAATAGTCATAAGCCGAAAAGTATGATTTAAGGACAGCACCTTTTTAAACTCAGATATTCTGATCAACTAAGTAAATACCAAATAAATTATCGTTAAGGTTGACAACGTTTTTGATTGGTTTAAATGCAAAGGTAAATATGTAGCTGGACTTTTTCCGCGCGTCGTTGCAATTTTTATGGACGGACTATAAATTATGCTATTATTTGACTTTAAGTATTATTAACTTTTTATTTCAGGGTTTATTCACCTCATACTTCCCGGCTATTCAAGAATATTTGGCTTCACACACGAAATATGATAGGGAGTTCAAACCGACTCCAGGAAAAAGGTATGATTATATATCTGTATAGGAAAAAATTGTCAGCTGATAATTTTACAAACCAAAGTTCAAAAATAGAAACCTTAGTGAAAAAACAACCAAAAACATCCAGCAAAATAAACTGAGGGTTCTCAAAATCAAACAATCATCATAACCAGTCCATATAATAATCAGATAAATCATATTTATAACATTTTAAGTAGATATGGTTGATGCACCTGCGAACTCGCGAGCCTATATATCTGCTCTTGTTAACTATAACTATAACTTTGGAAATAATACCAACTTTTATATATTCCAATTATTGAAAATTTGATAATATACCCAGTGCAAAATATATTTCTTTCGTTTAATTTATTTAGACACGTTATTGTAGCTGGATATATAACAGAAGAAAGTGTGGCAGGATTCTTCAAAGATTTTCTACATCCAGACAGAGAAGATAATCAAACTACCGTCGTCATCTTATCACCGTATGTTCCCCTTGTTCCGCTGTGTATTGTTCCATTCGTCCGTCATCTGACACTGTCTTTCCTTTTATAAACGCAAGGACTAAATGATATGTATTAAGAAATAATACAGGAAACTATAATCAAAACATTATTTTGGGTGCTTTATTAAGCACTTTAGAGTTCCTATAGCTAGTTATATACTTTTTCACTTTATATACCTTTAACTGACTTTTACTGACAAGCTTCAATTTGATTTTTGTAAGTATAACTCCATACTGGAGAACAAAACGTAGCGTAAGCGTAAACAAAGTTACTTTTAATAACTTAGACGCATATATTAAATAACGCTTGGATTCCCAGGCTAGCCCTAACCATAACGAGGCCTTCGTTAATACTTTATTTTCGATCATGCGTGTTATCTTTGGGATTCATATTAAGATAAGGTGCTAGCATTTTCTTTTAATAAGAACCGGCATTAGTTTTTCCTTTCCCGCATTTATTTATGAATACTTTTTGTACTATAGGCTAGTCTGGAAAATTCTGCATATTTACAGCAATGTATTTTTTCTTTGGGTGGTTGGGTTTCACAAATATTTGAACAAATAACAGAATTAATAAAAAGTTGTTACATCCTTGTACCTACTTCTTGTTGAAATAAAATATATTTTTATACTTTTTGAGCATTTTCCAGAAAATATCCGAGTTTAAAGATGCAAGCAGATTTACAAAGATATTGTACAAAAACATCATATTTTATTGGAACTATCTACAAATTTATGGACTGCCATCGAACCAGGGTACGTAGAAAAATAAACCATGTAACCAGAAGCACTAAAATTTCCTCGTTGAATTAATCAACAGCAGATTCAAAGTCTGAGGCACGAAATTGCTGCGTTAAAAATATATTTCTTGCGCGGTATAATAATTCTTGCACGGACAATTGTTTACCCGGACTTATAATATATAATAATATATGTAGCTTCTATAATGTTATAATGAAAACGAGAATTTTTTAATGAATTGATTATTATTATGGTTATAATAGAACTTTTGTAATTTTTGTTTTGTGTAGATGAGAGACGCAGATGCAGTCATTATTCTTTGTAATAAAAAATGTATCAGTTGGTTATTACTATGGTTATAATAGAACTTTTGTAATTTTTGTTTTGTGTAGATGAGAGACGCAGATGCAGTCATTATTCTTTGTAAT
>JAUKWF010000296.1:0-13343 GCA_032356525.1 Eutonina indicans
TTGTTTTTTATCTGATACGGAATAAGAGTGGTTTTTAGTTTTGTGAGTTGTGACGTCATCGCCCCTCATCATTTGCCCTGAAGTATAGTGAAAGTGTAGTAAAAGAAACAAAATGCTTCATTGTAAGAGTTCTACTTCGTCTAATCAGGAATATGAAATATGTCTGATCTATCAGAAATTTCTTGTTGTTTTGAATACAAAAAGTAAAACAATTAATGAAATTGATTATCGAATAAGTAACAAAAAAGGTTTTGTTTGTGTATAATTCGATCAAAACTACTATATACGCCTATTATACACGCTGTATAGACAGTGTAGACAGAGTTGGTCGTTGTGTAGCAATTACGTCATAGAACTATGTTTTTCAGAGATTTTGTAAATATTAAAAATGCACTCAAGAAATATAAAAGCTTTTTTGAAAAAAAAATGTTCTACCATTTAGAAATGATCTCTAGAAGATTTTGCGACTAAAAGAACTTTTTTTCTTCCAAACCTTAGTTCCCTTTTAAACTTTTAAACTTTTTTTGACTATTTTAATGTTTGTTATTGTATACAGGAAGTTGGTCTAACCGTGGTTGCACGAGAACTGGTCAAATTGGAAACACAGTGACATGTGAGTGTGACCATCTCACCAATTTCGCTTTGTTGCTTGATGTGTCACAAACAGTGAAGAACCCAGTAGCTTTAGAGGTGATAACGTGGATTGGTGCTGGAATCTCACTTTGTGCATTGTTCATCACATTTGTCATTTACATTTTCTTCAGAAAGTATGTAATCTTGTTAAACGGGGATTATAGGCGTAGCACGAGCGGGAAAGGCGGTATTTCAGACATTTTCAATACAAGAATATAAGTTTGTCTACCCGACCAGCTTTTAGTTTTAAAACTGTATCTGTATTTAAAGACATTTTCTATATACCCATATACCCATTAACCCGTATGGTGGCAATGAATTTCAAACTCATAAACTATTCGATCAACGCCCTTAACTCGCTCAACTAAGGGATATTTATTATCAAGTTTCTTTGTTTATAGAACTCTTCTGAAAAAATTACCACCCAAGATACTTCTATGTTTGTCAGCGTCAATCATGGCGTTACTGATCGTATTCTTGGTTGGAACTGAACAGACAAACAGACGAGTTGGTTGCCAGTTATCTGCATCTCTCATACACTATTTCACGCTGACAACATTTGCTTGGATGGTTGTAGAAACTTATGTGATGTATAAAATGTTCGTGCTCGTATTCAGTTCCGGTGCAGGTGGAAACCAACTGTGGAGGAACGTCTCATTGTTTGCATGGGGTAAATACATTATAGCACAACGATTGTATATAACTTTTCGGCCGTTATTACGCCGGCCTTAATTCCGCAACTCCTTAATTTCGGCTGACAGCCATGTGTGACCGTGTAAATTAAATGTAATACTTTTAGCAATTTCTTTCTACAATTAAAAAGTTAAAAAAAGTAGCATTAAACTATTGAAATTTGAAACAAATAAGAAAGTTTTCAATTTTATAATGGGTCTTTTTTCGTATAACAGCTTATATTCTGAAAATTAAGAAGGTTTTCAAATCTTATTGGTTCTTTCTCGTAAAGTAACAACAATTTAGTCAGAATTCAGTGAAAACCACTTTTAAAAAAATAATTTTAGGAAGTTTGCGTCCACTACTTTTTTTATATACATTAAGGAGATTAAATTTTGCAGGGATAAAATTTTTCAGTTGGGGCCATCCGCGAAATTTAAATACTTGAGGTTTGCGTGGGTTTAATTTCGCGGTTAGTCTAAAACCTAATTTTTCGCGGGGATTTAAAAGTAATCTCGTTAATCTCTATATATTTCATTCAAATTGCAGAAAATGTAAATTAATTTTTTTTAGTTTTGAGGATTTGACCTTATTTTCGCGGGGATTTAATTACGGCCAAAATCTGCAAAATCAACCAAATACGTCAAATTGAATTCCCTTAAAATATCCTATGTACAGTCAAGTTTCAATAAAAAACAACATGCTTTGATTTTGAATGTTTTTCTTACAGGTGTTCCAGCAATTATAGTTATGATCACTGCATTTGTTGCTCCACAAAACCTTGGAACTGACCGTTTGTAAGTATCTTTCATTAAATACACATACAGGATATATCAAAAATAAATTAGAAGTGAAAACGCAAACTTTATATTCGATAACCCAATTCTTTTCGGGGGAACTATATTATTTTTGTCAATTATCATCAGTTTTATCAGAAAGATCGTACTCAGATATTTGTTTAAATTACAATTGTTGGACAGTAAAAGTTTACTTTCAAAGTACATGGGCCTAACAGAAAATGTAAGAAGTTTGTTTTTACTTCCATTTTTATATGCCCTGCAGTCATTTCCACCAATAAATTCAACTTAAAATGTCATATTAAGATATTTTCTTTCATCAAAAGTTATGAACAAAATTAGATCATTAGGCAACATTATTCAATGTTTGTTGTTGTTTTGTTTTAGCTGTATTGTGGTCGGATATTCATTTTACTTTGGTGTGCTACTCCCAGTTGGTATCGTCCTTCTAATTAATCTTTTTGGAATGTTTTTCATCATGAGATCATTAATGAAACGTGAAAAGATATCCGCCAATAGGATTGGTAAAAATTCATCAATTGCAAAAGAACTACGTACTGCTTTCAGTATATCTATTCTGCTTGGCTTGACTTGGATATTTGGTGTATTATCAATTGGTGAATTAAAAATAGTATTTCA
The DNA here is from genome assembly GCA_032356525.1 of Eutonina indicans. Classification (NCBI taxonomy): domain Eukaryota; kingdom Metazoa; phylum Cnidaria; class Hydrozoa; order Leptothecata; family Eirenidae; genus Eutonina; species Eutonina indicans. Next base: position 2,742 of record JAUKWF010000296.1, read on the forward strand.
ATGGCTGTTCGCATTGTTCAATGTTCTTCAAGGATTTTTTATCTTTGTGCTTTTCACTGTGAGAAATCCTGATGTAAAGAAAGAAATCGTTAAATATATGGATGCCATCAAACAAAACAAAAAAAGAAGAAAAGTCAAGAAGAACAACAATGAAAATATTGTTGTTGTCAGTAAATTGAGTACAGACAAAGGTATGTTTCAAACACGCGTTGCGCTATTTTTAACCAGTTCATCGCCACACAAATAAGGTGTTTTCTAAACCATTAAAAAGCAACAAGTTTTGTATTTGTCCTAGATTTTATTTTAAAATTTTTAAAATCAAAAAATCTTAATATGAAGAAAGACCTCGTATTTGAACAAAACCGTATTAAATTAACAAATCTTTTATTTTAGAATGTTAGTTTAATGACCACTACTAAAATATAATTTTTTATTACCTTGCAGAGCTGTTGAACGGAAACATGCATATATGTAGCCAGCAATTTCAATTGTAATAAATGTTTTTAATTTTACTGTTTAAGCTGCGTTGAACAACAAAGAGTGTAAAAATATACCAACGTCTGTGACATCCACTACCATCCTTTATTCAGTATCCAGTAATAATAGCGAATACCTTGCGGGTTCCTCGCAGAATCACTGCCACGAACCACGCACTATCAACGATGATGTAGTGTTTACAGAGAATGATGGTGAAAGAGCCTATAATGAGTATGATATTAGTGAAGGTGGTTTAATCTCTTTGCAAGAGGAGACTGACAGTAAATTAAATGCATTCGAACAAATAAATGATACAAACAATACAAAAGAATCGATTAGCATCAAAACTGAGAAAACAGGTTTAAACGACAAGCGTATGAACGACAATGAGAACTTACCGTTAAATGACGTAACACTCGATGATGTGATAACTGAAGCTGAAAACAATGAAGATTCGATTAAGACAAACTGCAAACTTATCGATAATCCTGAATATCTTGCACCTCTTATTGACCATATATCAGCCATGAACAATCCTGCTTTACCGTTGAATAAAGCCCATGACATACCACTAGATGGTATGATAGCTGAAGCTGAAAACAATGAAGATTCGATTAAGACAAACTGCAAACTTATCGATAATCCTGAATATCTTGCACCTCTTATTGACCATATATCAGCCATGAACAATCCTGCTTTACCGTTGAATAAAGCCCATGACCTACCACTAAATGGTATGATAGCTGAAGCTGAATGCAATGGAAATTTGATTCATTCAAATCGCAAAATTCCTGATAATCCTGAAGATCCTGAATCTGATATTGACCATATATCAACTATGAACATTCCTGCTTTACCGTTGAAAGAAGGCTGTGACATATCACTAGATGGTTTTATAATTATTGAAGTTGAAAAAAATAAAGATTCGATTAAGTTTTATTGCAAAATTATTGATAATCCTGAAGATCATAATGACCATAAATCAGCTATGAACAATCCTGATTTACCGTTGAATGAAGACCATGACATACCACTATATGGTTTAATGGTTGAAGCTGAAAGCAATGACAAACTTTTTGATAATTCTGAAAATCTTGAACCTCTTTTTGACCATATATCAGCCATGAACAATCCTGCTTTTGAGTTGATGGAAGATGACAACAAGCAAATTAAACTGCCTCCAAAAATAGACTAAAAAATTGTGGATGTACCTGTTGGTTCTCAAGAATTATCACTCGATCTTCTTGAAGAAACACCAATATCTTCCAAAGATGATGAACTATATAAAGTGGAGGCCACCAACTCAGAACATCTTGTTGTTGATGAAAACAATAACCCTGATTTAGTTGTTCCTGCGGATAAAGTTGAACCTAATGATCGTTATAGTATGTTTGAGTTTGTCGATGCAGAACAAAATACAGATCAGGGGACGTTTATAAAGGAAGCTAAACTTTGTAGACTACCAAGTCTGGGAATAGGGAGCCGTGTCAAGGTCAAGGTTGATACCGATTGCAAGGACATTTAATAAAGACAAACCTCAAAACTGTTAATAATCCTGATTATCTTGAATCTTTATCTATGAACATTCCTGTTTTTCATTTGCTCAAGATGATTATTTAAAATGGAAACATTTAACGTAACATGTGTTGGTGCTCATGAAAAGCAAAAAGATAACAGGCTACAAATTTTAGCGGAAACGAGCGGTAGCAATAGTGTTCTTTTTTACTTTAATGTTTATTTATTATGTTTGTTTTTCTTTATATATCTTTTGATTGAGGAAACGGATTTGAATGAGACTTTCCACAAAAGATCTTTATTATAAGAACCATCACATCAGGTAAACAAATTTGGGAATTTCTGAGATGACGTCACGATTTAGGTAATTTTTGGTACTGGAAAAATATTCTTTATATCTTTTGATTGGGTGAACGGATTTGAATGAAACTTTGCACAAAGAATCTTTGTTATGAAAGCTACCACTTGACGTAAAAGAATTTTTGAATTTCTTTGATGACGTCACGATTTAGGTAATATTTTCTCTTAAAAAAGTAAATTTTTCGGAGACGATTGTTTTGATTCATAACCCTTCTAGCAGTGAAAATAAATCCATTCCAAATTTTTTGAACTAGCGATTCGCTAAGATAAGTCCAAAAAATATCAAGATTTTTCTGACTTGCTAATATACGCTAAAATTAGTCTCGCTAAAATGAAAGTAACACAAAAATGTTTCTGCCCTATTAAAGTAATTATCATTGTTTAATTTAAACGGGCGACGTTACTAAATAAGAGCTTACTGGACCAACCCAGTGACAACCCAAAACAAGATCCGTGTGAAATTATATATGAAATTACCAGAGATATTTTTCAAGGTGAAGACGAGACGATGTTTTCGCTTTTGGTTTAAGCATTAAGCCGATTATTTTGTCATCACTATTCTTTATTTGTCTTCTTACTATGGAGTTTTTGTGAGAATGACACTTAAACCAGTTATACGCTCTAGTGTTTGTTGACTGTACCAGTCACGTACGGGATTTCAATTTCATCGAAATAGTACAACTTTTTTACGTTGAAGGGTTTGGTACAAGGTATAGTGTTTGCACCTGCGCATCATCTTTGGCTTGTTACGGGATGTTTTACGTCTTGTTACTGGAACGCCTCGCTTCTACTTTTAGTCATGCTGTTCTTTTGGTATGACGATACCATTGAACTTCTTTTCTCAATTCCGGGTACTTTGCGACAGTGAAATATTGCCTTGTAATAATTCAAAATCTTTAGATCCAATATCATGTAAACGAGCGAATTGAAACCGTTTAGGATATTCGGTGTGTACAGCCACTGAAGACGTGAGTACTTACCCGTGAGATGGGGTGGGGACATTACAGAAATGAATGTGCAGTAGGACAAAAGTCCATTGTCTAAAAAGTAAAATAAGCATAAAAGAAGTATGAACTCAACAACTTTGCTGATGATAATACTGTTTATGTCTGCGGTGATGATCTATCTAGATTTAGTTTTGAACTGGCTCACAAATAACGGCATGGCTGTTGCAAATTCTGAAAAGTTTCAGGCACTTTTTCTTGGCACTAAAAATAGTAACATTGATATTGAAATAGGTACTAACTTAATATCCAGCTCCAAAGAGGTAAAACTCCGTGGAGTTACCATTGATCGTCAGTTAAGTTTCTTTCCTCACATATCTCAAATCTGCGAAAGGCATCGACTAAAACTAAAGCCCTTATGAGAATTAAAAACTACCTGACTCAAAAACAGGCAGACCTTTGGTTTTCCTCTTTTATCGTGTCTATTTTTAACTACTGTCCTTTGGTGTGGATGTTTTGTAGCAAACAAGCGTATAAATGCAACTTATATATGTGTTCGATTTACTAACTTTTCGGATATATTTGATCAGTTGCTCTTAAAGTTTTATTCGATGACTATCCACTCTAATAATCTTAAATTATTAGTTGGAGAGAAGTTATCAAACATTAAATCGCTTAAGTCCTGAAATTACTTGGGATACATTTACACCAAAATCGTCGAGATATGATCTTAGACAAGGTACTTCTCTTACAGTACCCAGAGCACGTACAACTCGTGCAATTAATTCTTTTGAATTATCTTCCAAAACATATAAAAGCAGAGAAGAATCTTTTAAAATTTTATCATGACATACAAGACATCAATATTTATTGTAAATGCCTGAGTTACCAATGATTATTGATTTTACTATTATTATCTTTATATATTTTTAACCATTTTATATTATACTTAGTTGGATTTGATTATTCATTGTACTATTTGTAGGTTCCAACGATAAATACAGAATATAACAAACAAATAAACAAGATAAGATATCTATATATAATACTTAACATAGTAGAAGATAAGACAAGATGAAACAAAAGGCCTTACGGCCCGAATATCACCGCACCTGGTATATTAGTGACCATTTCAATTACAGTAGTAATAAAGACGGCAGTTAAGGCCGACCACAGTCGGGCGAGCTTTAATATTAATAATTTTACGGTCAGTACGGTCACTTAATAAACAAAGATATTTTCAATGGAAAATAATTCAAACAAACAGAGAATGAAGAATCTAGGTATATGTCAATAAAAACAGTCATTTCATATTATTGAAATCAAATATATATTCAGCTACAGGAAGCTTAGGAAATCTGGTATTTATATAACCAGGTAGTCTAGCTAGCAGTCAAATAATCAGATAGTTTGGTATTAAAATGACCATGAGGGTTCAGCCTAAAAATAAACATTTTAAACCACCAAAGTTTTATGAAAGGACCTATGTAGCATATAAGGAGGAAGGTCCCACCATGGTTAGGGATTATTACCACAGAAATTTCATATTTTTGGGACCCCCTGCCACCAGTTTACATCTATCCTGAATTTTTGATTCTGTGCGTTCCCTTAATGTTTGAAATCTAAAGTAAAAATGTAATAAAAAATTTGTTACTGAAACACTGACGCGAGCAAACAAGTAACAGTCTGGAAAATGTTTGATTCGTTTTCATGAAAAAATTTCAAGCAAATCGACCCAAGTATATTGAAATTCTATCCGGGCTATATAGCGGGGGAAAATACCACCTATTTTACCTACAGTGGAGATAATGGCCAATATCATTAACCCTATTAGAACTGTGTTTTTGAGGGCTTCCCAAAACAACTGGGGGGGGGACGAATTCATCCCCCCTATGCAATTCCTGAAATAATAGTGTTATCACGCTGAAATTTGGTACACATGTTGACTATCATAAAAGAAACAAGAAATTATCGTCAAAATTTTTATGACGTCATTATTTTTGATGACGTCATCAAAAATAGACAAAATTTGACATATTTCTTGACATTTTTTAAAATGCAATAATTAGTGAACAAAGTCAGTTTTTAAATTCTGTTTCGATATTCAAGTTTGGTAGAGCCTTTAATTTAACATAAATGCCGGTTTTTAGTTTTACTAATGTATATCGGTGAGAATAAGGCGCCAAAGACTCCTAAATATACAAAATCGTAATTTTTGTACTGTGACGTAATAACATGACGTCATCAATTTAAACAATTTTTAATACACTTCTTTTATTAATAATAATGTTTCTACCAAGTTTTATTGATGTACCTAATATAGATCAAAAGTTATTCAATAGTGAAATATTTGCTTTTTTGCAGAGATTTATAAGCAAAATAATAGTTGGTTTTAGGTAATGACCCATAAAATCTGATGACGTCATCCGATTTTTTCAAAACTTAACATAAATGTTTTTTATATAATGTTATAAAAACCTACAAGGTTTCAAGAAATTGGTAAATGCTATCGAATGATATAAAAATCATCAATCATCATTTTTAAAATGTTCCTTGTTTGAATGGTCTTTTAGGGGCTGATTAGTTGACAATTTTCAGCCCGGCCCCCCGAGATATGTCGGCTACCGGGCCGGCTCGTTTTCTTTTGATTTTCCAGCTCGCTTTCTCTAACGTATTCTCTTATTTTAGAAAGTGCGATTACATGTATACTTTTCAGCCCGGCCCCCGAGATAAAATATTATTTTTCATAATACACTGTTACTTTTTGTGGTGACAGGAAGATTGCCACCCGCAAAATTTCCACCCGCAAAATTGCCACCTGGAAAATTACCACCTGGAAAATTGCCACCCGAAAAAATTGCCACCCGAAAAAATTGCCAGCCGGAAACTTTACAGCATTACCCAAAGAAACCCTAACTTTGGGCTGGATGCGCCTCTGGAAATAACTTACTTATTAATCTTTAAAAGTTCAAAATTATTACCAGAAGTCCGACAATAACGGATTTAACACTTGAAATAACTTACTTATTAATACTGCTTTAATATATAAGTTTTATGTCACAAAAATAAACATTCAAAAATGGGCAGGCGTAAAAAGGGCTATTTTATGAAAAAGCGACATTATTTTGAAGTGCTTTTCTGGTGAATTCTGACTAAATTTTTTTACCAAAAATGACCAATAAAATTTGAATACCTTCTTAATTTTCAGATTCAAAGTTTTTATTTTACGATCAAAAAGTGGCTAAAATCATTACATTTTATTTTTACGGCCCTAAATGGCGGAAAGCCCTAATTTACGAGTGGATGAATTAGACCCGGCATAAAAAGTTGGGATAAGGTAACTGTTTAAGTCCCCAAAGGTGTTCTTTATAGAATCTTTAGAAATACTCTTAGTTTCAATATTTTGTGTTGATTGGTGAATCAGAATGCCAAGCTTATCAAGAAGTTTAACACTTCCGAATTGTCTGTTACAGTTTTTAAGTATCTTCAATTTACACTTATATTTACATGAAAAGTACTTTTAGAGTGTTTCACAATGCAGGTGATGAATAAATCATCGATCTGTGGACTTTGAAGAGCTTTTCATACTGGTCAACTTTTGAACAAAAAAGGGTATTTCGAGCTTTATATAGGTTTTTTTACAAGGCATTTATAGTTTTTTAAAACACAGAACAAAGTCTTAAAAAACAAATTAGCATGTATACTAAACATGAAAATTAAAATTTCGTTTTAAGCCTTTACCCAAAGAAAAGCATTATTTAATGGATTATTGAGTATTTTATGCTATTGTTTGTAGCTGATCAATTTTCTTATACAATTATTGGTCAATTATTGGGAGAATTATCAACCTCAAATAGAAAGTCATTATTGTCTTAACAAAATACATGCACCTCATAATATTATCACTTTCTTTACATAGCTAAGGCCTTTTTTGCAACAAAAATATCGTCAACTAATTGTACTATGTTTTCAGCTTCGAAACCAACTTAAAATTAAAGTAAACAATGGCAACACATTGTCCTCGAAACTAACGAATGCATCGAAAGTAAACAGCACAGTGACATAAACAGTTAGGAACATTGTTGCCAGATTGATGTTGATTCAAAATTATTATTGTTTATAATTTTAAGATATTCAAGCTATTCCGATTTTCAACTCAGAAACCCACTAAACTTTAGAGTCTCAAATTGGCGTCGACACTAATGAATATACATGGAAAGTATGAACAGTACAGTGACATAAAGTGATTGGTTGGTGAAGGTATTTCCAGATTGGAGTTGACTGAAAATTATAATTTTTTACTTTCCACTCAGCAACCCCACTTAACTTTATAGTCTACAATAACAACAAACTGGCGTCGATACTAACAAAGATATTTTTTTAGACCAATCTTTTTGAGCTGCACACGCCGGCTGTTTTGAGGAGGAAGTTATACTATTGTTCACAATTTTCAGATAGTTTAAATATCTTTAAATTATATCAAACCATTTATTTTCCACTCGGAAACCCATTTATTATAGTCTGCAATAACAACAAATTGGCATCAAAACTAACAGATATATATCGAAAGTATAAACAGTATAATGACATAAAGTGGTTTATTTTTTAATAATTCTGGTTGGTAACGTTATTGCCAGATTAAAGTTGATTGAGAATTATTGACCAGCAAGTGATAGCTCCACCTGGTATTTTAAAAACATCTGTTCAGTGGCGGATGCGTTACGGGTACTGGCTTGAGTCCGCACGTCTACTAGCCTGGGTATCCAAAATAACCACGGGTTTTCTACAAATCGAACCAAGAACGGCTGCCATCTTGAGAGCGCTTTTTTTATATAAATTGGTGATAGGTTAGATGTTGTTGTATGTTAGGGTCTATGGTTGTACTTTTTTATACTAGATGTCTCATAATGTTTTTGATATATGTAATGCAATTATTTTATGCTCTTTAATGTAACAAGCTAGAGTTGTATAATAATTATAGCTTATACTACCTGTCTGAAAGTCAACATTTAAATTGATGATAAAATAGATTGTTACATTATATTTTACTTCACTGGAATCCCGCTATAAAACGTCTAATGCAGTTAGTAAAAAACTATGTTCGAAACAAATAGACACCGCAACATTTTTTTCTACATGTCATTCAAAATATCTATTCATATAGACCGTGTAGTAATAGGCTGTGTCAACTTCAATTCCCTCAAAAGTATTCTACGCCTGCCCTTTAAGGAATGAGTGTCAGATGTTTATCAGATTTCATATAAAAAGGACTATCGTGTATTTTAAAGCTACTCACCCTACTATTGAAGTGCCTATAAAAATTATATCACAGTGGAAATTTTATATCTTTTGTTAAGTGCTTATTAAAGGTATTGTCAGGAAGTTTCCTCTGGGTTCTATGTTTGTATTGGTGTTATTTTTTATAGGAATTGTATAGTTTATCATGTCTAAATAAACTTCAATAGTAACTTATCTATCTCAACAAAGAAAAGCATTTTTGGAAAGCTCGCTTGTCTAAAGGCCCAAGGCCTCTTGTTATTGTTTATAATATTCAAACTATCCTAACTTTCCACTCAGAAACCCCACTTAACTTTATATAGTCTACAATAAACAACAAATTGGCATCGAGACGGTATACCCGCCCAGACTATAACAAATAGATATCGAAAGTAAAGCATCAGAAATTCTAATCAAAACAAACAAGATATATAAATAGGCAAGCGTCTTTTCATAGTTAGTTTCAACAGAATTTTAAGAATTTTAAATTTAGTTGAAGGGTAACTTCAGTAGAAGATTTCTAGCTAAAAAAGGAAAATGAAAACTATAAACTGTATTTTGCTTACTTTTAAGTGGGTTAAATCTTAAACGATAGTAGAGTGTTTTGTTTGTATCTGGATTTAACTGGTGCTGGCAATAGTCGTTATGTTGTTGACTTTGGTTGTGCTGTTTTTCAAGTTTTTTCTCCCTTCAACATATGGCAGTTTTATACAAGATAATGCAATATCTAAAATATAGTGAATTCAAAGCAACCAGTAACAGAACTTCATTGTGAAATCAGTTACCCAAGGTAGAGTTAGAGTTGTAGCAAAGAGGAGAGGAAGTTGGGATTAAAATGTCAGTATCTGTTTAAATATTGCATTGTTAAAGTTTTTTTCTTAACTGAAATGTTATATGCTGCTACTTCTTTAGTAAGCGCCCACTTTGGAATAAAGGAACCACCCTAAACACCGAAATCTGAAAGTGTCTCTTTTGAATAAGTTCCCGCGAGGCGGTTATTCGAATACACTAAAGAAGACGATTATTTGAATTTTGGGTAAATACAAAAAATGAAAATAAGGACGAAATAATTAACTTGGACGCAATTTAAAATCACACAATTGTTTCCTAACGCCACTGGTTGGACAATGGTTTTGTGGGTTTACAAAACTTATCAAGGGAGGATACATAATTTAATTACCTCTGCTCAGAACTTCACAGTGATTTTTTACTATTTGCAATATCGTAGAAATAGCTAAAAATAAACACGTTAATCTCAATTTCATCAAATTGTGTAAAGCAGTATGAGCAGATAGATGTCTCTGCATCCACCTCTGCTTATTATGTAAACTTTTTTTAGTATGTTGTTTACTCCTGGTATATGCTGGTATGCTTATAAATCATATGCTGAGCACATTTTCCTGTTTTTATAGTACTTCCTGAACGGTACAAATATTTCGCTCTGCTTAAAGTGTTTATGACCTTCCCAATATTTACACTTTGCACACCAGTTCCACTGATTTCCGCAAACTAGTTGATATCTTAAAAGATCCGGTTTTTTTTCATGTAGATGGTCAAGTCATGTGTGATCCAAATAGATTTTTTTATAACAAATTAAGCATCATGTTTTCGATTTTTTGTTTACACAAATTAAGCAATGGAAAATGTAAGCAGATATTTGAGATCAAATCGCGTGAATAGAGAGATGTTTATTCTCTGCTATTTATTCATTTGCAACTCGTTGGTTCTGTGCATTAATCAAATTTGTCTAGGATCTTTTGAGGATTCCATTTACAGGGTATATAAAAAATTGAAAAGGAAACAAAATTTCTTACATTTCATATCAGCCCCCTGTACATTGTCCAAATTTGATTTAAAAAAAACAATACAATCTTTGTCTTTGTCATAAAAAAATGAATTAATAATAAAATACATTTCCCCAAATAATATTTGAGTAAAACATGTTGAGAAATTTGCTTCCACTTCTAATTTTATTGATATATCACCGAACGAGCTTCTTTTCGAACAGTACAAAAATATTGGAATCTCT
>JAUKWF010000297.1:0-13325 GCA_032356525.1 Eutonina indicans
TTTAGACAAGGATATCAGCTACCTGTTAGTATAAAAATCGTTCAAAAAAGTGAAAGCTATGGGTGACTTTACGCTCGTTGAAAACAGTTGGTATCAAAAAATTTAAATGGACATTATTGTTTACAATTAAACACAAAAAATACGAAAATAATATGAATAAATAGGGAATTTAAAGTGCTTTCAGAATATATATACTTTCATAAATAAAAAATAAACTCATAAAGAAATATAGAGAAAACAGAAAATCATGCCTCAAGGGGTGGTCAGTATCCTTAATTAAAGACTTATAATAAAACTGGACACTGCATGAAAAATCAAATAATCGGAACGTCGATTATGCCCGATTTGATAAGATTATTTTATATTATCTGACATAATCGAGTTTCGATAATTAAATATAATCTGCGTTAGGATTAGGCGATCATGTTAACTTATCGGGTTTTAGATTATCCTTGATTATTTTAAATAATCGAAAATAGAAAACATAGATTATTTAATATAATCAGTACTCTCTTTTTCCGGATTTTTCTACATAATCGAAACACGATTATGTACGTATTTGAAATAATCGAAGAGAGAAAACTTAGATTATTTAATATAATCAATACGCACTTTTTCCGATTTTCTATATAATCGACACATGATTATGTACAGTTTCTACAAGGATTATATATATAATCGGCTATAGATTATAGCTTCTAATCTACAAGAGATTATTTAGTTGGATTATACCATTTAATCTGAGAGGGATTATCTAACTAAAGAGGTTCATTATTTGTGTGTTTTAATTGTCATAATAATTCGAAAAAATCATAATTGGGGTGGGTTTGTATATGAATGGGATTTACTAAACAGGAACTTTCAAATTCATGGATTGTTTAGGAATTACAGTATATTTGATACTTAAATAAAAATATTTTATTTTCTGCCATATAATTAGTCTTAAATTTACATGAAAATGTTATACTTACACAAAAATGTTATATTTACACAAAAATATTATATATACATTAAAAATTGTTAAAAATATTAAATATTAATTGCAAGCTAAATTGCATGTTTGGAAATTACTTGAATATTTTTCATCCTTAGAGTATTACACGGTATTTCAGACTAGATCAATTTTTTAAAAACATAGTGTACTATGCTCGAACTCCAGTTGTAGAAAATAGCTAACTTAAAAGTATATATTATTTTTTCAAAACAAAGCTCGGAGCATCTTCTGGAGCCATTCTTTCCGAACAAGCTCCGTCCGTTCGCACATGTGTGATATCTTTGCTCCGTTTATTCTGTTTCTCCCGATACAAATCGTCCAACCTCTCAAACACCCCATGGAGAGACCGGTTTATCCATGGTAAGGGTTTGGTTATAAAAATCTTTCTTCCCGCCTCATCTTCCCCTTCCTCTTCCGACGACATATAATCTTTTCTTAGTGCAAGGGCCAGCTTTTCTTTTTGTTCCGTACTCGAGTCTAGATTGTCCACCATCTTTTTTCTCCTGCTTAGTTTCTAGAAAATAAAATTACTAAACATTACTAAACCAAATATTACAAGACACTAAAAAGCAGTCAATTCTCTTTAAATTCAATATCAAATATCTTGCTGTATTTTGCACGATTCCAGTGTCCCACCCACCGATATCGAAATTTTGAAAATAAAAGGTTTCAAATTAACTCCCTTTAATATTATTTAATGATAAACTATCTTATGGTAAATTTACCTGAAGTCTACGCTGTAACGAAGCTGCAGCAAGTTTCTTTGTTTCCGTATGCATTCCTTTACTCTTCATCGTTTTCTTCGAATCAAAATAAAGTTGTAGAGATTCTAGAAAAATAAATTAGTTACATGTTACATAAAAACTGTATAGTTTTGAGGACAGTGGTACATTTAAACAGACCAAATTACAGGAGAAGCATGGCATAGCAGGGTTTTGAGGATAGTGGTGCATTTACAGAGACAAAATAAAAAAGGAGAATGAAAAATAAAAAATATAAATAACCTAACTATTTAGATTTTCCACTTAATTGATGACCAGAGATATGTTTTTGTATAATAGAATCTTAAAAAATAAGAATTATTTACCGTTCATAACTTCAGGAGTTAAATCTTTGTCAAGCCCTTTCATGTGATCAATGACAAATGTTGATAGTTGATCATTCCCACCATCAAATGGGCTGAAATGTAATAAAATTGGTTATATTAAAGCTGTGCTAATTGAAATTCATAACACCAAAGCCTACATTTTTTGGCAGATATTTAAAGCAGTTAAACAAATAGTGGCTTGATAGTTTTCTTTCTAGTTTCATATTTTTTTATTGCAAATTGGGGCACACTATAACAAATAGATCAGTATAAAACAATATTATTTGAATTATTCTATTCTTCAGAACTTTGCATTAGAAAGTTTACTAGCAAGTAAAATAGGAAGTCAATAATTAAAAAAACTGCATTCTTAGGTTTTGGTTTTAAAGAAAATTTTAATCAATCATAATTACCTGTTTAAAGAAAGGTCCCAACTCAAATTTTGGGCAACCCCTGTGGCATATCCATTGTTACGCAAGCACTAAATACAAAAATATGATAAAGTTAAAATTGTTTCATAAATAAAAAGCCTCATGATGTTATGGAAAAATGACCTTTGCTGGAATGCTTGCTGCTTTAAAATCTAAGAAAGATCTAAAATCTTTCTTCCAAATAATCATCAAGTGTTAACATTTATTTCAGAAGAAATAAAAAGTTTCTCATTGTTATCAATGAAAGGGATCAGATAGATAGAAAGGTAAATAGATACTTACTTTCACTTTTGAATCAATGACAATCTTTTTCTTGTGTTTCTTTTGTTTGAGAAGACCTGCTTCCAATATGTCAAGGCGCGATGTAACAGTTGTTGTAAATATCTCCAAACTAGACTTTATGGTCTCCTGGTTTTCAATCAATTTTTCTATTTTTTCCTCAAGACATCTGACATCATTGCTCATTCTTCTCTTCTTTGATAATTGCTTATCTAGATTAATAAAGCAAGTACAATTATAAAAGGACACAGCTGTCACCTCAAATCCAAGCTTGTTGGCTTTTGTTGATTTACGTAAAAAAATTGTAACTATTATTGACATGAAAGTTTTCAAACCTGGCGTAATATGTGACGTAAGAAAAATTTACAAAGGAAGTAAGAAAGATAAAATTTACCATACACATTTTTTAAAAAGCAAACGTAAAAAATGATGAAATAACCAATCCCCCCCCCCCATCTTGTTTTCGGTTGACTCAGGGAGAAAATACTGAAATTCATTGTAGGCTGGCAAAATTTCACTTTGGTGATGTCCTGGATTTCGTTTAACTCATAGGACTGAAGAAATGTACAAAAACAAGAATCTGTATGTGGCATTCAAAACGTTTGTCTTTTCAAAACAAACGCAAGTCCACAAAACGCTACACAAATAACTGCAGATTAAGCCAACAAAGGAAGTAGGCAGTAGGTAGTATGAAATTGATCTCTGAATCTAACCTAATAGCAAAAACTAATGACTTACCAATTTCATTGTTTTCTTTGTTAGCAGGAGGGGAGGTTTGTAGAAGTCTCTTGAAATTTTTTGATGCCAATGGCAGTAGCGTGCTCTTGATTTTTTGTTGAGGTGCTGGTGTAATGAGTGACGTAAAGAGGTCTATATCATAATCAACATCTGCAACTTCCTTATTCTGTGGCGTAGTTCTCAGCGCAGCTTTTCCTGCATTACAAGAAAAGTGTATTTTTATTGCACATGTTACTGCTTTCTTAGCGGCATAGATTTTTTCTCTAGATATTAAAGCTTTGCCTTTGGAGATTGCAAATTTATGGTATCGACTAATTTAGTGTCTGTACTCTAGTAAAGGTCTAAGAGAATAAATTTTTCTAATAAAACAGACAGCATCTGAATAATATGCATTGCCAATAAGTTGTTAATTGCATACTTATAGCATTATTATTTTTATACTAGCAAAATAATAGTGACTCACCAGTAGTTTCATTGTTTTCTTTATTAGCAGGATCAGATTGAAGTAGCTTTTTTAAACTTTTCGGCTGTAGCGACATGCCATCATTTTTTTGTTGTCGAGCTGTTGTAGAAACAAGTGAATAATCTTTTGTGGTTTTGTTCTTCTCCATCTCCTTATGCTTTGGCGTTGAAGAAAAAGCTCCCAACGCAGGTGGTGAATCCTCATAGTATTCAGAAATGTCTGAATTATAATCATCATCATCAGAATCGTTATAAGGTTGATAATTTTCGTTGCTCATTTTTTACAAATTATATTCACGTGCTGTGACTTGAGGAAAGAAAGTAGGATAGAAGAAGCACGATATAAACATGATGCATGATGCATGATGCTACTTTTCGGAACAGCCTACTACAGTATTACAACTTGAACTGGTTGTGTTCCGTTAATTGCTTATAGAGCGCAGCGTACGCATTAGTTAGCCTTGCTGATTTAGCTTACGCGGCTAGTCATTAGCTCGCATATGGCATGGCAGCATGGAGGGCAGCATGGTGTTATGGTGCAAATTAAATGTTTATTGAAGTGATGGTGCTTAGTCTGATAGTGGAAGAAATATGAAAGTGAACTATTTTTCACAAGAAAGCTATATTATAGCACAGAAATAACATTTAATTTAATAATAGTCTATCTCTAAAGTTCTGATTTCTGTCTGTTATTTTTAGTATGGGATCGATGGGACTTGGATTAATTTTCTGGGTTGGGGTTGATAGTACAGCTGTAGGGATAATTGAAATAAAGGATATGGTATAGACGAGTTCCGTGACGTCACTTTGTTTTGATTTGTGCTGCGCAATACCCATTATATAGGATATGATGTATTCTGATGTGCTTTGAGCAAGTGTGCTGTAAATTAATTTTTTTGCTGCTCAAGCTGCTGTATCCCAATTAAGATATGCGCGAACCCTGATTGGGAGATGTACCTTGATAGGGGAAAAGTGCTACTAACCTTACTGCCCTCTGGAATAAAGGTATAAAAAACAAAGAACCTATTTACATTGGGAAGTCTAAATGTACACAAATGGGAAAAAGGGTATTCAACTGCATAACGTTAACTCCTTATCATCAGCGGACCCTCATTTCACTGGGTAAAAACACAAAGTTACATTAGGGGCATCCATACGTACGCAGTTAGGGGGAGGGGGGTCATGTCAAAAGCATACATGCAAATGCGCGCAATTGCTCAAACAATCACAATTTATTATACAAAAAGTGAAATATTACAATACAATGGTTTCTTTCACGTTTTTATTACTAAGCAATTTTGACAGGGTGTTTTTTATAAGAATGAGGATAAGTCTTGATAATTTGTAAATAAGCACAGGATCACATCTTTATGTCTAGGAGATCGATGGTTTTGATCAGATGGTAGGATCACCTTGACAAGGTTTGAGGCAATCATGTGTGATCGCAATCGACCAATCGCCTCAAAATGACAAGCCTGTAGATGCTCTAAACTTTCTGACTACAGGATTATATTGGTTTTGGTTTATTTGATGCTTGCTTTCCTTTTGTGCTGTTAAAGTTAGCAGAGCAAGAAAATTATAGTCAAGATGCCCTTTTTAGGGCGGCAGTGTATTTATTATGTCAACTAATGATTGATTTTATTTATTTTTAAATTTATTAATACCATTATTAATTCTGCTTTAGCAAAAATTAATATAAATGTTGAAATTACTGCTTTGGACATAACTATTTTGAAAAATGGATCAAGTTAATCCTTTGAAATCTAAAAACAGGTAATGTAATTTTTTTCTCACATTTTTGTAGTTGATAGTTAAATTGCGGAGTTGTTTTTTTTTTTTACATTTACATTACATTTTTTTAAATGTTAGGTGTTACAGGCTTTGTAATAAAAATAAAAGAGGCGTGTGGTACATCGCACGCCTGGGCTAGCTTTTAGAGCTTTTAGGTGTGTTATTAACCACACGCTTGGAGTCACTCTTCACTTAAACAGACCGTTAGGCGTGCTTTAAAAAGCACGTCTAGACAATTTAAGGTGTGTGTGGAGCACGCCTTATATTACAAAGCCTGGTGTTATAGAGGAAGTGAAATTTTCTTTTGAAAAATAGCTTGGCGGAAAAGGATATACACATAAAACAGAAAGGGAGGGGTTTTTATTAGAATTAGAGCTGACTTGATCAATTGATCATTTCCTTTTATCAAGAAGTTGAAAAATAGTTTATATATTGGTGTGAGAAAATAAAAACATACAACTCACCTCTACATAATGCAATAACTAAATGTACCATTTGAGTTTTTTAGTTTGAGGTTGATGCTATAACTATAGAAAGTAGATTAAAAATATTTCTTTCTTTTCTAGGAGTTTACAGAGAAAGCGACAATGTCCATATTGTAGAGCAGACTTCAGCTACAATTACTTGTATAGGCATATCAAAAACTGTACAAGTAACAAAGATACAGACTCTGAGTCTATTTCTTTATCGTTCCTTGATGAATCTGGTTCAGTTCCTGTCACAGATCATACAAGTTTATTGCATGAATTAGATGACCAGACTGAGAGTGACAATAACAATGAAAATGTTGAAGAAATTATTAGTGACAATGAACTAGATGAACTATCTAGAACATTTTATTATGAAAAAGATGATATAAATGTTCAAGTCTATAAAACCAATAGATGGCTTATTCTGGTCCAATGGTTTTGCCTATTTTTAGCACTTTGGCAATATACATTTTCCATACCAGACTCTGCTTTAGAACATTTGCTGAAATTCATCAAAACCTTCTTCAAAGTAGTGTTCAAGGACAATGCGACAGAAATGTCATCTATAGGGGCATTATTCCCACCAACACTTTACCTATTTTCCAAGTTCAACAAAACGGATGAAATTTATTATAAACGGTTTGTGGTTTGTACAAAGTGCTTTTCACTTTATGACATTAAAGATTGTGTACAGTCAATAGCTGGAATAATTGAATCAAAAAGATGTAAAACTTTGATTTTTCCAAACCACAGACAGGAGCATAGGAGAAATAAAAAATGTGGCCAAATACTTATGATGAAATATAAAACTGCATCAGGAAAGACACAGCTATTTCCTATGAAATGTTATTATTATCTTCCAGTAGTTGAATCTTTGAAAAGACTTGTAAAAAGAAAAGGATTTATTGAAAATTGCAAGCTTTGGAGAAACAGATCAACTGATGAAAACATACTGGCAGATATTTATGATGGGAAAATATGGAAAGAGTTCAATGACATTGATAGTTATAATTTTTTTACTGAAGATAACAATTATGGACTGATGTTGAATCTTGATTGGTTCTGTCCTTACAAGCACGTGAAAACGTATTCTGTTGGAGCTATATATGCTGTCATTGCCAATCTTCCAAGAACCGAGCGTTTTAAACGAGAAAATCTTCTACTAATTGGAGTGATACCAAACATGGAGAAAGAGCCAGCAACAAACACTTTCCTTAAACCCTTTGTTGATGAAATGAAGACAGCATGGGAACCTGGATTTTTTATAGATGTTCCTGCAGCTACCAACAACCCTACTCGTTTCAAATTGGCGTTACTTCTCGTTGGATGCGATATTCCAGCATGCCGAAAACTTTGCGGTTTTCTAGGTGAGTCCTTAATCGGGATTAAACTGACGTTTACCAAAAGGATGGTATTGAAATAATTTATTAATAATTTGACGTTGATAATCTTCCAACTTCATGCTTTTTTACCTATTTAAAATGTTTATTATGATTATCTATTTTCCATCACAGAAATAAGCCATCTGTGATTGATATTTTTCAAAATCGACTTAAAGTAAATCATTCTTATCCCTTTTAGTAATAAAGGATATATAGGTCACATATCTGAAAGCTTGCTTTTGTTGTATTTAAAGAGGTTTAAACTGATAGCAACATTTCAAAAATATACTTTTAGGACATAGTGCTAAAATGGGATGTTCGAAATGTAAAAAAGAGTTCCCTGGGCCATTTGGACAAAGAGACTACAGTGGATTTAATCGATCAAGCTGGATTAAAAGAAACAATGAAACACATCGTCAAGAAATACAAACTATTTTAGAGAGTACATCGCAGGGAGACAGAAGTAGTTTGGAATCTCAGTTTGGAACACGGTATTCTATTCTTACAGAACTCCAATATTATGATGCGATTCGAATGGCAATTATTGACCCAATGCATAATCTCTTTTCTGGTATGTATTTTTCTCATACATATGTGATCTTCCAAGCACTAAGTCCTGTTAGACCGGTGAAAAACTGTTCTAGATAGATTTTTGACCGGTTTGGTGAAAGAATGAATATTTGACCGCTCTAAACCATAGTTCCCAGTTAAGAACGGTAAAAGACCGCTCAAGATTTTCAACTGGTATAGTGATGGAATGAATTGGTTAATTGATTAATGGAGGAAAAGAATTTACCTATACCCAAAATATACCTGTCAAAGTTTTAATTATACAAAATTCATTTTATTTTCTCTTATTGGCTGCATGGATAATTAAAACGTCTTTTGAAAATTGGTTAGGGTTTTGTTTAAAATTGTACAAGGTTTAGAGAAAAAACATTTATTTCCAAAAGCTCTATTTGTATATTTCGTTGATACTGTGAAACTGTAGCTCTGTATCATTTTATTATAGGAACAGCTAAGAAATTGTTAAAGATATGGAAAGAAAAAGAATATTTGAGAAGTGAGACGTTACAAAAAGTGAAAGAAGTACTTGATAATGCAGAAGTACCGGCATTTATTGGAAAGGTACCTGGGAACATCGATAACTTTACATTTGATGAGTTTACAGCAGATGAGTTAAAAAACTTTTACCTTCTTTTTGCAGTTTTTGCTTTGCATGATATTTTACCTAAAAGAGACCTGGAATGCCTAAGAAATTTTGTTATAGCTTGTACATACCTTTGCAATTGTGCTTTAACACTTGATGATGTACAGGTCGCTGATGTCTATTTGATACGATTTTGTAAATCTTTCGAAGAGTTATATGGGAAAAATCGAGTCACCCCTAATATGCACCTACACTGTCACCTTGCTGATTGTATTCGAGAATATGGT
This sequence comes from Eutonina indicans, assembly GCA_032356525.1. Lineage (NCBI taxonomy): Eukaryota > Metazoa > Cnidaria > Hydrozoa > Leptothecata > Eirenidae > Eutonina > Eutonina indicans. Next base: position 9,072 of record JAUKWF010000297.1, read on the forward strand.
CCAATTTATTCTTTTTGGTTATTCCCCTTTGAAAGATATAACGGCATGATTGGCAAGACACCGACTAATAAGAGGTTAATTGAAGAACAATTTGTTAAGAGATTCTGTAGGGATACAATGGTTATGACAACAGAAATGCCAAATGAAGAAAGCGAATCATTTTTGGGTATTATAAAAAATCTTAAGTCTGCAAATGTTGATAGAGGCACATTAAGTGAAACCGCCAGTGTAAATTATGTACCGTATTTGCAGCTTTCCTCGCGTAAAACAGATTATACGGAAATCATGTGGACCGCTCTTCCAACTATGGATGTGGTATCCAAAGAGCAGATGTCTCTGAATGATACAGAATATAGGTGTCTGGTAAACTGCTACAAGGCAATATATGAAATAGGTGACGCAACTAAAGTTCCTCGTTCTGCTTGGAGATCAAAGCAAGTAAGAGTAGATGGGAATGTATTTGGTTCAAAATTTTCTAGAGGTGAACGTTCATCATATATAACTGCGTTTTGGTATGGAGAAAATGGAGAAATACAGCCATATGCAGAGATGTACTTGAACCCAAGGCCTGGAAGGATCCAATACTTTGTTACCCATGTGATCTTCCATAACGGACAACCGTATGAACATATTTTTGCTCGTGTTGAGTGGTTTGCTGAAGTCAACCAGGAATTGAAACATAAATATGGAAAGCCTGTCGAAATTTGGAGTGCAGATTTTTTTAAAGTGTGTGGAGCTGCTTCGTTTATTCCTATTCAAAGAATAAAATCTAAATTTGTCTTGATTAAAGCATGTATTCAATCTCAAAATGTCATTGCAGTCATACCTAGAAACAGATATATGAACATTTAGTTTCTGTAATTTGATTGTCATCAGGTATAACTTTTTAACATTTAGGCAAATATTGCATCTTTTTTATGCAAGAGACGTGTTTTATGAAATTAATAAGAAACATATTTTTGCCTAAAGAGAATTGTTTATTTTAATTGGATTAACTTTCGCGGACTGCTCCAACTGCGAAATTTCTATTTAAAAAATCTTTCGATTTTCGCCGATCCGATACTAGTTATGCTTTTTTAAGACGAAAGATAAAAGGTAAAGAACAACTAAACAAAATTACATAACTTTACCACGAGAGATTTTTTTTTAGCTTTTAAAGGTTTACACTTCATTTTGAGTTAAAGAGCAAGTCCATCACTAGGGAAAGTACAAAGTGGTTGGCCATTCCAAATTTTCCGCGGGTACTTGTATTCGCGCTGTAGTAAGGAAAACCTGCGAAATCCTCGAATATACAGAGTATCCGGAAAAAAAGTATCGACTGTTATTGCTCTCTTTAGTAGAATTTTTATTTTTTTGCAGGGTACAAAATTATATTGTTGAAGCACACGATTGTGATAAATAATATTTCGAATTGTCACTCGATTCACTTTTGTTTAAGTCTTTTGGGAGTTTTTGTTAAACATGATTTTGTATCCTGAATGAATTAAAAATAAAAAGTATACTAAAGAGAGCAATACAAGTCGATGCTTTTTTCCGGATACCCTGTATAAATATATTTTTACTAGATGGTTGAGAAAGCTAATATTTTGTAAATCATACTGTTGAACTGTTTCACCTTTTTCTTTACAGCCTGTATTTTATTTCATGGAAATATATTCTTGTGTTTGTTTATTAATTTTGAAACTTTTTCTATGAGTTATAAAAGTTACATATATTTTTGAATAAGACAGAGGGACCTATGTTTTGATATCGTTGAATGTGAATGTAGGGCCTTTTTTAAAGTGAATTTAAGAGTGGATGCACCTAAGGAATCTGTAGAGAAAACTGAAATTTCAATTTTTGATCCATCCATCCACGTTTCATAAAAGTGAGCAAAATTTCAAGAAAATTGATTAAATATTTTATTTTAGATATAGAAAGATAAATCATATGAAATAATGAACGAAGAGTCGATGTTAAAAGATATTTTGAGTGTTTTACCTCTAAAAAAACCTCGTCGGTCGAAAAGAGATGGGAAACGGTTAGCTAAGTCATTAAAGGTAATATTTTATGTCATTTTCACCTACTTTCAAGGTGAATTTAATTTATTGATAATTAATTTTAAAAAAATCTCAAGTTGTGTATGTTTTGGTTGTTTGTTTTGTTTATTGCTTTTTGATTGTGTTAAAATATTTCGTTCATTATTTTGTTATTTTTATAGCCTACAATAAAGGAAATGTTGAAAAGAATGACAGCGGAAGAAGTTTGTGATAAACTTAAAAGGCGACTTCTTCTCAAATATTCATCAAAGGTTATATATTTTCAACTTTTTTTCGAAGAAAATGTTTTGTAGTACCTATTTTAAAGACTTCAAAAATGCTTTTTGATACAAAAGACTGTGTTTAGTTTTTTCTGGATGCATAGACATTTTATGCATTTTAAAGTAAACCAACAAACAAAAACAGACCCCTTTGCGTGATTTTAGTTCACATGATCATTCTAATAGATTAATTTATCTGTAACTACTTGCTTCTTTCATATGCTATTTGTATCAGGATTTAATGACAATTTTGAAGGATGTTTCCGTTGAAGGAATTTTACCATATATATGGTAATGATTTTCATCTATTTTCAGACTGGATCAACAATATTTGAAACAAAAAGTAACCCAGACAATAGCCATTGTTCATACACATCAGAAGAATTAGAACTTATCGAGGTAATAAACAACTGCATACCTTTAGTAATTGATTTGTTTTATTTGAATAATTTCTAAATAACCATTATCTGAGAATTAAACCTACCATGGGGATTTAAAATAAATGCATTATTGAAAATGGTTACTCTTTAATTTTCTAACGCTTATACATAGGTCCACGACGAAGAAAATCATAGAGACACCGATGAAGAAGCCGAGTGTCAATTAAATAACCAAATTCAGGTCAGTAATTATTATACTAACCTAAATTTATCTACTTTAGAGTATGTGAAACCAAAGAAAATGAAAAATAATGAATAATAAAAAATATAAATGAAAAAAACCTTCGGTCAATTATTTCGTAAAATCTATTTTTTTCTATATTACATAAAAGTTGCGCTGAATGTTTCGTATTTATTTTATCTTTGTTTCAACTTTACAGAACGAGCAGAATGATGAACGTTGGAAAGTGATGTCGGGAATGGAACAAAGAAACAAACAATTGGTTTTAAGAAATCATCTCATTGAAATGAGGAGTCGTGAGCTTGGACGATTAAAAATGCATAATATTTTTAAACACAGATCTGTCATGCTCTGTGATTCAGCCAATTTTTCTGAATTCATGGGTTTTGTAGACGAAGCAATGTTGCATGAAAATGTACCAATGGTAGAATTTCCATCAGTTTATGAAAATTATGGGGTTTTTCAACTACAAACGTTTTCAAAATTGGAAAAATTATCGGTGAGTGGAGAGTTCTTTTTTACTAAGACTATTCTCCGGAGGCTCGGCACTGATTGTTATGAGCGAGATTTGTCTGTTCTTGGTTACGAATCGAAAATATTGGGCATGATTGGAAACCATAATAACATTATTGAGCAAATCGGACTTGCATTCTCCACAGATAATGTTCCAATGTTTGTCTTCAGAAATATTCCTGATATGAATCTTGAGGAATACGTCAAAAGAAAGGAATGCTATATAAATTTACCATTTGCAGAAAATTTTATCAAAGGCCTTGGTGACGGTTTAACTTGCATACACAACAAGAACATCATCCACAATTTTTTGCATAGCCAAACAGTATTCATTGATCGATACTCTGGAAAACCTGTCATCAGTAATTTTTTGTTCGCTTGTCGTGTTGAAAGTGCTAAATGCTTGACAACATTACAAAAGGAAAGGTTTGGTAACATTGATCACTTGCCGAATGATGTAAAGAATTCGATCACACCACCTTCGATACCATCTGATGTATATTCGTTCGGTTATGTTCTATCCATTCTTCAAACTCGGATACAGCACATTAATAAGAAAACAATGATGAAGCTAAATAAACTTGTTTACAGGTGCTTTAACAACCATGGGATATTATATTATTTAGTGCGGGACTGGAAGTATTTTGGTACTGGGCGAATTTGATATAAATTATTTTTCTAGGTTAGAGTTAAGTTCAACCAGCCTTGTATAACTTAAGGACTACCAATTCAAGCATGCCTTCGGGTGTCAGGCTTGGTAGTAGCGGCTAAGACAGGATAAGGACTACCAATTCAAGCATGCCTTCGGGTGTCAGGCTTGG
>JAUKWF010000299.1:0-13317 GCA_032356525.1 Eutonina indicans
AAAGATCGCACGTGCAAAATGAGTTTTGGAAATAGAATAGCTCGCGCAAACTATCTTGCACGAGCGATTCAACACTCGTGCACTATTTTATTCCGGGTACAGCCTGTATTGGCCAATAGAATTGGAAAAACAAACAGTATGTTGACTACGATATACAACGATGTATTATAATCACAAACTTTATATATAGATAACAATATACAAGGTACTTTTTACAGACATTTTTACCAATAACCATGATACTGTAAAGAAATGCAACACTTCATCTCTGTGCTGTAATGTTTTGTTAACCAGTGTGTCTGCAAATCATTTGGTCTCAAAAGAGCAAAACAAGTCCCTGATTAAATAAATAGCCTGGAACCAATGAGTAACGTGGCATGCAACGATGTTTAGCATACGTTGAAAAGATTTACAGCTATTATTTTCTCCTAAATTTTTTTTAATGAGAAACTCTATTGCGAAGCATAAGCAGCATGCGTAGCTCTTTTGTTTGTGAGACTATAATCAATATATATATAATTTTTTTTTTATATACCCCTTGGGCTAAATCGACTCAATGTAAAAAAAATAGACCCGTAATTACAGCACCGAAAAATATCTGATAATAATTATTGGCTACACAAAATGAACGCTAAGGCTCTATTTATTGTTCGGCTGATGGGATTTTTTTTATTCTGACGTCAATTCAGTATTTTTTAGAACTCTTTTGACGTCAAAGAAAAGTAGCAATTGGAAATTTTTAATTTAAAGTCTGTTTTACACTGTCACATTTTAAGGACAAACATAGGCGCTTAATCATGAAGTAAATGCTTTAGCAAGGGGGATTAAATTAAGTTTGGCGTTATCTATTTGCGAAAGAACTATTTGCAATATTTAATCACCGGGATTAATCAATTTACATTTGCTTCTATTTGGATATTAAAATGATGAACTTATGAATAGCAAGAGGCACTAACCGCGAAATTTAATAATCCCCGCAAAAGTATTATTAATAGTTTGAAAAAGGAACCTTTGCTAGCAACTTGCGTAATAGACGACTTTCCATAAGTGCTATCCTGTTGGCTTGACCCTAAATATCCATAGTAATTGAGGGTCACACAACTTTGTTTCCAACACAACACACAAATCTACGACTACCAATATTTACAATAAAAAACTGGAGCACTTCATCTCATGTGTTTTGTTAATTGATTTTGCGCGCGTACATCAACACGATGTTAATTAAAACTAGCCTGTAAAATGTGATTAGTTGGTGATTAAAAGCAGGTGGTTTCTTTATCATTTTATCATTCTCGGCCACTAAGGCTTAGTTTACATTTCGATATAGCATAGCTTCTAGCCTTCATTTCTTTTAAATTCTAGTTTATTCATACTGTAAACAAATAAATAAAATTATAAATAAATAAAAACTTTAGCAAGATTAATCGCCGCCTTTCCGTCTGTTAGTAGAAACCATGCATGCATTATAAAGCATTATAATAACAATCAGTTAAACTATAAGTTTAATTAGTTTCGGTAAGTCTGGGGAATTGATGAATAAACAGAAATAAAGATATATTTCAATATAAAATGTAACATACAGTTTAAAGAGTAGGAGAGTAAATGTGATTAAAATAGTTACATCATCAACAGATGTTATCGTATTCGTAAGTTTATTAAATTCAAAATGGTAGCTCAAATGGAAAGTCGTCTATTGGCAAATGCTTCGCAACTTTTTAAAAACTTTTCATTATTCATTTAATGGGTTTAAAATCTCATAATTAAATGCATCACACCCAATCAAACAAATGGAAATATAATCATTTTAAAGTTTTAAAATGCTCATCATAAAAACAGGACGGCAATGACGACCTTAAATTCATAGAAGGTCCGCAAAATTTATACTGTGCCGTCCTGGATTTCCCTTAAATTTAGAGGACTGGGATTGTTTGCTATGCTAGCTAGCTCCCTCCTGCTGACGTCAGCAGGTTGCTAGACCTACATGGTCATGATGCATAAAGTGTGTGTGCAAATTATTATGTCCATCCAACCATTCACCATACTTAAAAAACTATTCATTCACAAATGAATCGAGATCCTTCTCATTAGAACTAGGTACAAATAACAAATAACTAAAACGAAAGAAGAAAAAACAAATCAACCATAAAATCTTTTGGCAGTCATGACCAACACCAGCAACCAGCAGAGCAGACCAAACCAAAATGCCAAAACAAAGGGAAAGTGAAACGGCAAATGCCTGTTGTTTTCAAAACTAAAAAACATATATCAAAATTGCGTGAAAACCATACATGACTAAAGATTATTTGGGGCGCAAAAAACGCCCTAACAACCCATGCCGTTTTTAGAGCGAGCGGCCCAAGACCTATTACGTATTTTTTTACCTGATATCCGCTTTTCATTTCACTGCACGCTCCGCTGTAAACACTTCTCTGTTCTCTTTACATGATACCAAACCAAGAGTGACCCTAATACCCAGAATACCTTTTAATTTTTGAAAATATCTATCTTTTATAGAAGCGGCAAAGAAAAAATATATCTGACTTTGCTATCCTTCCAGTTTTGGCTGTGAAATAATAGACCCTTTATACCCCGGGGGAGGGGGGGTTTGGTGGGCACTCATATGATCTGACCGACAGCATGTGCGGCGCTTAAGGGTATGTTTTTCAGTGTTCGAAAATACACTGTAAGGGTCGGATTTTGCAAATGTGCACTGTAAGGGTCGAAAATTGGCAATCAAAGTTCTAAGACTTTTTTAAGTGCACTGTAAGGGTCGAATTTAAAACCACCAATTTTGAGCCGCACATATGGTCGTTTTTGGGGAGGAGTGCCGGAAACCGGAATCGGAAACCATGACATCATCTGTCAGTTATACTGGGCTTTTCAGGGCTCTTAGATGTTGAAATAATGGTAATATGTTTATATTATCATGAAAGTAGTTGAAAAATATCGTCAAAATTTTTATTTTATTTTTGATGATTTTTTTAGAAATGCAATTACATCTGAACGAAATAATATTTTTAAATTCTGTTTTGATATTCTATATGTTATTAGCTATTCTTTAACATAAGTCCCGGTTTTTAGGTCTATCTATGTATATCAGTCACAATAAGGCGCCAAATTTGCCTAAAATTACATAATTTTATTTTTGTATTATGATATCATAACGTGACGTCATAAATTGTCAATAGTTTTAATCAAGTTCTTTCATTAACAATAAAGTTCTTACAAAGTTTCATTGATATATGATTTGTAGATCAAAAGTTATTAAATATTGATATATTTGCATTTTTGCACTGATTTATAAGCCAATTCATTGGTGGTTTCAGTTAATAACTCATAGATTGTGATGACGTCATCATATATATTTGAAATTTCAGAATTATTTTCCTAATATATTTTTATGAAAAAAAAGTTATACATCAAAAACCTTTTCAAATAGGGTTAAGATTAAAGAGACAGTTAAATAAAAGGGTAGCCCTAAGGGAGCTGCGATAATTCATGATATTGGTTTGTAAATAGAGCTAAAAATCAAATGTAAACAACGAGATCCATCCCCGGGGAGGGGGGGCACTGACCTAATGAAATGACGGTATGTGCCCAAAATACAGGTTGAAAAATCAGACCCTTACAGTGTAGTGAAAAATTGGCAAAATATATACCCTTACAGTGCATTTTTCTAAAATTTTCTTACCCTTACAGTGCAAAAAAGTTCATATGTTATAGACAAATCTTGAAAAATTCTCCAAAAATAAACCTTGCAGTGCATTTGACTGAAAGTATGTGTAGTAAGTTAGTAAAGCTGATACAAAGAATGTGAATTTTTAACTAAATAATTTTGTTATTATTTCGTCATACGGAAATACTGTAATATAAAAAATGCTTTGGGTACAAGAAAATTCCAAGCAAAGCTTTATTAATACTAAAATGAAGTGGCTAGACTTTTAGAAAGTTATTACTTATAACGTAAATTTTATACTACTCTAGCAAAGTCAATGTAATTAGGTGTAATATTTTGCTTGTCCTTGTAATTTCACTCATTTGTTTTTTGTTTATTGTATAATATTTTATTGTAACATGTTTGGTTGCAGGGGTCCACCCACCCCCAGAGATCTATCAACATATTGGTGTATGGACGCCATAATAGCTCATCCACGTTCTTGTGTGGGATTATTTCATCTTCTGCCACTAATGGAGTCTATTGTTGGAGCATCAGCTATGCATTAACGTCTACTCTTATTGAAGTTTCTTCACCTTCCATCTCTATACTTCCACAAATATATAATGATGCATCATAAAAATCGATATTTTAAGTTTTTTCAAAACAAAACTTATCATTTGCCGCCCTATCTTTTTCGTCATCATTTTCAAAGTTTTCCTCTGTAATGTTGTCCAATAGTTCTATCCCAGATTCACTAAGCGAATCCATTGACTGCCATTTTGTCCGAATGGTTGACGCCCATATTGATGACACGTTGTCCGAATCTGTACAATGTTGGCCCTAATGAAAATAATTACAAAATGAAAATGCATATTTTACATACAAAAGCAATTGCAGTAAGTAACTGGGTCTAAGTAAGAGGTTCGGCGACATTATAGAAGGGGCTGGAAAGTTTTAGATTAGGGCCTATTATCCTTTTTCTTTTATGCCGAGCTCCATTTAATACAGAATCGGAGTTTATCCAAATTCGATAAATACCTTTTCCTTTGGAGACATTTTGAAGAAATCATAATACTTTCATGGTTTCTTCGCGACAAAATAAAGTTCGCTTACCTTTGAGCAAAAGTCTTTGTTGCAATTCGGATGTGTTTGCGATAGATAGATTCTTGAAAACTCTTTTAAGCTATTCATAAAGTCTTTGTCCTTAATTTTGCGTTCATTTGATTTGATCTTTGCTGATATCCCGAACAGTTTATTTGTCAAACTTAACGCATCAATAGGAATGTGAAAGCCATAGCACGTTGACGCTTTCAAAAACGGCGGGAAATGTTTTATAGCTTTATTGTATGACGTCATATATATTGGTATGTAGTGAGCATGCGCGCAATCGTGAACAACGGTGCCTTCCATCATTTTAACAGCGAAGTCATAAGAACGATGTTTTGTGGTTGTTGAACCTCCTAAATAAAAAAAGAATGAAAGATTATTCTATAATTCTGTTAACCTTTGTCTTTACTGATCTTTTCGAATTTCCTAACCCTGAGTAAGATAATGTCACCCACAACAAGTGTCAAAATGGGCCAACTTCTCAAACAACTTGTTTAAGTAGGTAAAAGGGCAAAATGCTCTGCTAATCAGTAGGATGTAGAAGATGCACAAGATTTTCAGGAAAATTAACTTAACTATAGCATGTTCAACCCTAAATATTTACAAATTTATCACCACGTTGCTACTTGATTCAGGTTTTTTAATTCATACATTTAATAGAAAAACTCTTTTGTTCGTCTCCTGTATTATAACAAACCTTCTTCTTCTGTTACCATGACAAATACGTAATCACAAAGATTGATGTTATTTTGAAGGTATGACGCAATGCCACCTTCCTCGTCTATCACGTGGTTATCTGCAGATGACGTCATCTTTACAAGTACGCCATAAGATTGTAGTAAAGAGGCCAGTTCCACTATGATATGCTCCAAAACTTCACAGCCGGCTCTTTGTACGATCATAACGGTAGGTTTATCTGAATATAGAAACAAATATCCATGTATCATTATTTTTATTCATATTTACCGAAGATAGCCTCTTCGGTTTTGCAGAACTGTTATCAATGGGGGTGCTGCCTTCCTTGTTAAAAATAAACCTACAATGGAGCCTTATGGAATAGACTCTTCAGTTCTACTGCTGCCTTCCTTGTTCAAAACTTACAAAGGAGCCTTATGGGATTAGCAATGATTAGCAATGTTCACCACCGAAAGCTTCGAGGTGGCATTATTGAACTTATGGAACCTCTCTCTTCTCAGTTTATCGCCTTAACTATACTAGACCATATATCTAATATTGAATTGTTATGACAACCTAGCTTAATCTGTTTACCATAATAATTACTGCGTTGATTTTTGAGGTCAGTGAGTGTTGAGTGTTAAAGATTTGCATGAATGTGTTTAATCTATCAGCGATATTAATATGACTGATTGAAGACCTCTAATTAGTGCATTGCTTCGTATGACTTTAATTTTTCGAAGTGATTATTATCTTGCTGCAGAAGAAACGATAGTTGAAATGATTGAAAAACAAAAAAGGTAAAACAATTCCGTGAGGTATGACCTTCCTTCTTGTCATTATGAACATTCCTTCTTGTCACTATGAGCATTGTCCAGAGGTGTTGTATGGTTTTATTAGGAGAGTTAAAACAAACTTATTTCATCTTTATAATTAAGTTTCAAACCGTACTTTTCTAGTCGTTCAGCTTATCTTTACTGAACCACCTAAAAAAAAAATTTGTGTTTGGAAACGTTAGTTTTCACCAGCTATTTGTTTTAGATCCAAATGAAAGAATCCACTTTACCTTTTTTATTTGATACTAAAGGCAGGTTATTGACTGGTCTAGCATACGACTTTGTTTTACATATCTTCAGATTCTGTTTCCTTGCAACGAATATAAATACGGTAACCAAAATGACTAGAACTACAGCTGTCACTGATAAAGATAAAACCATTGTATTATTGTTATTGTTGTCTTTATCTTGTGCTATTGTTTTATTTTTAAGGTACGGTACACAATCGTCTATTGACAATCGTTCTTCTACGATCTTGTAGAAACCAGGTAAACGCCCATACTTCTTGCAAATTTCTTCGGCTATGTTTTTGTTTATTTCCAAGTCTATGAGAAAAAATTGTTGATGATAGATTGCACCATTATACTCGCAAGAACCAAGAAAGTATAAAAATCAAAAACAAACCTAGAATAAATTTACCAGTTTTTTAGTCGTTCTCATAACATTTTCTACATACATTTGCCTCGTTTACTAATGAGCAGTGTAAAATGTGAAAGCCCCTGATAATGGGGATATGAAACTACTCCTATTCCCATTTCCCATAAATATAAAATAAATTTCTGCTAAAACTCCGTCTCCGCCTACAAAATGTTTACCTGATTTGTTCAAACATGATTGATAAATACCACTACTGTTCATCACTGAAAACGAAAAAAGTTGTTAGGTTCAATCAGGCTTTATGCTTCACAATCGAATTTTCAAATGTTTTTTCAAAAAATTGTAACTAGATAATACTTATTTATCATATTTAAAGCTGTTTTTTCGTGCTCCCACCAAGTTACAATTACCATTTTTTTCGGACTAAACTAAACTAAACTAGTCAACCATAGCTTTTGGTATTTAAAACTTAAAAAAAAATTATTGCCGGAATTATGGTAATTTGCAAAGCTGTCATTATCAAAAGCTAAGTCCGCAGGAATACTATTCGAGTTGACAAAAATTGTAAATGCAGTTTAATATTTACTTACGTCTATGGATGTCACCTAACACTCGTAAAACGCAAGTCCCTAAATTAAAAAAAACATAGAGAAAATGAAATGAGCTTTATAACTTTTTTTTGCAGCCTGGTTATTTGAAAAATATCATACATTATTTTTGGAAAGAGCATAATCATAAATAACTACGTATACGTCTTTAAAAATAATATCTCAGTTTTTTTCTATATCAGTAAAATTTTTATTATTGATAAATGCTGTACATTTGATCAACGAGTTACAATGAATTTGATCGCAAATCTTATACTTTAAAGGAAGAAACTTTCGCTAGAAGAAACTTTCGCGGTATACCAGCCCAACCGTGAAGTTTTTGTATTTCGCGGGAATAAACTTTCGCGGACGGTTAATTATGTTTTATCTCACTTTCTTTTAAACAAATGGGTTTGAGAGATGATAAATATGAATATGAAAAAATCACGTGATCGCTACTCGACCAATGATATTAAAGTAAACAGCGCGAAAATTCGCACCGTATAATAGAAAAAAAGAGATGTTTGTCTATTCATTGTAACTCGTTGATTTGATTTTTGGGAACTTGTAACATTTCCAGTTGTTAAAAAATTGTTAACATTACTTGCCTGAAATTTTGCTACATATTTACACCCGCCCTTGGATGTCTATTTAATGCTTAGACTAGTTTACTAGCCTTTATTTTTTATGCAAGCGTACCGCCGCGCATATATTTTCTAACACTAAGATCATAGATATATCCATGCTAAGATAGAGAGCGTAACTGAAACCCGTGATTGTGCTAAATGGATGACAGAATTTCAATTTCGATATATATATTTTACAAACCCGAAAACTACGCGAAACGCGTAAACCGCCGTTTGGACACCCTAATTGGCGGCTTTACGCTGCAGAACGACAAAAAATAATAAGTTTACCTGGTGCCAGCCACCAAAATGATAATACTTTCCCACATGGTAAAGCCATTACAACCATAGAGTAATTAAATCCCGGCTTGAAATACATATCAAAATGAACCTGAAATTAACCAAAAAATAAAATGTAACGGCAATGAGATAACTTGAATCGTTGATGTTTATAAACGATTGCGCAACGATAATTCTTACCAATGACAATGCGAACAACAAGCTAGGTTTCTGAGCTAATCTTGCGTTAGAAAAAATACGTTAAATCGGATATCAAACAGTAGTTCTTGTTGATAATGCGAGCAACAAGCTATGTTTCCGAGCTGTCACGTTCGGAAAAAATACGTCAAATCGGAAAAAAATATTACAGACAAGTTGTGTTGAATTAGAGAATTATCAAATGGTAATTCTTGTCAGTGACAATGCGAGAAACAAGCTAGTCTTCAGATGAGCTATCATTCCGTATAAACAAAATACGTCAGATTGGGAAACTGTTTACATGGAAATCCAGCTGAATAGAGTTATCAGATTTTATTTATCGTTGGTTATTATAGGCTTAAACTTGCTCATGAATTGAATCAATAGTATGCTTTATAGGCTTTAGCCATGCGAAAATTGAAACTTTCTGCTGACTCACCATTGTTTTATTTGACTGTTTGATGAATTTCTTGCTGATATAGTTTACTTCTAACGACGATTTTTTAGCAGAGTTCTGAAAGCCAACACCCCAACATCCTAAAAAGGTAATATATAATGATTCAATGTAGAGTAAACAGGGTTTTTGGGTGGATAGAGCATACATGTAAAATATACGAATTTGCTTAGTATCAAATTAACTAAAAGATGCAAAACGGTAAATTGCCTATAACATAAATTTTATTACTGATATGTTATGTTTTTAGACTTTTAATAAAAAAAGATGATGATGTCAGAGGCGGTCTATTAGGAGTGTACCAAAATTGGAGAAGAAAAATGAGCGGTAATTAAAACGTGGTCATTAACCAACTGTTTTTAATCATAGTGTACTCTCCTCCTGAAATTTTGCTACACTCTTAAAGCCTATGTAATGATAAATTCTTTTTAACACACGTTTGAAGTTAAACTGGCAGCTTTACTAGACTAGCTTGCTAGTTGGGGGTCCAAACGGCGGGTTATGGTTCTAGCGTCGTTTTCGGGTCTGTAAAATATATATATATCGAAATTGAAATTCTGCGGATCCAAGTAACACTCTTCATCTTAGTGTCTAAAATATATATGCGCGGCGGCATAAAGAAAGATATGCTTGCAAAAAATAAAGACTAGTCAGCTTACCTGATTGCAAAAACTTGGGTAAGATTTTATCTATATACACTCTCAAATAAATTGTATGTGTAATCGAGTTTTCAACCAACATTAAGAAGACGTCTGCAGATGTGTAGATATTGCATGTATCGTGGAAAGTTTGGTTACACCTTGTTTGTACCTCCACTAGACTCATTGGCTTTGCTATAAAAGTTAGAAGTGAAAGATAAGTTGTTTTAGTAGCGGTAAACAGGCTCGGCGTAAACAAATCTCAAGTGTTGCGGCCTAATATACAGCGTAGCTATACATGGACTGACGCTAGAAGATCGGAAAAGTTATCAATTTTTTTCCAAAAAATTATATAAATAATAACGCGTTTAGTGGATTATTGAAACGTTGAAAGAAGTATGCGGCTCTAGCGGGCGCTGCCGCAATGCTTCCGGCGGCCCTGCAGTAACAGGTCTACAAATTACAAAGTATTTAGCGAATGATCGAGTTATCGAACGATTTTAGTACGTGAAGGTTCAATGGGAATTCAAAAATAGTTCGAGTTATTGGACGTTAGAGTCATTGGGGGTATTGCCAAAGCTACAAGAGGAGAGTAAATATAAAATTCAGCTTTGGTCCAAAAAATATTATTCCTAGAAAATTATCAAAGACCTGCTGGAAAATATTAAAACGTTTGCACTCATTCCCAGTATAAGTTATTAATCTTCAATAAATTTAATAATCCAGCACATATCTCTATCCATTGCTATAATTTATCTCGGTGCAAACGTCGCTTTACTACAGTTGGGGAAAATCTAAAGATTATGAACTGTCGGACTTATGAGCTGTCGGACTTGTGAACCTGTTCATTCACCTGATAATATATAGCAATGGTCAGAGATATGTGCTGGATTATTATTTATTGAAGATTAACTTATACTGGGAATGAGTGCAAACGTTTTAATATTTTCCAGCAGGTCTTTGATAATTTTGTAGGAATATTTTTTGTATGAAATTAATGTTTAATGTTGAGAATTAACATAAAATGTTCTTACTATGAGAAGAAATAGATTTTTTGAAATTCTTTTCGTAACATATTGAATCTAAATGAAAAAGACTTAGAATTAGCTGTTAAAAGTAACGTTCGTTACTTCTTATACCGAAGAATACGGGGGTCCTAATAAAAGGGGGGGGTGAATTTTATAATGTGGCAAATATGAGATGATAACAAATTTCATTTAAAATCTTTGAATATGAGTACTAACAATGTTATTAATGTTATCGAAATGATAAAATATGTCTTCAAGCAGGATTTAATTGTAATATTGACAAAACAAAAATTGTCTTTTTCTTAGAAAATTTTTAAAATTAATAAACGGGGGAGTCCTAATAAGAGCGGGAGGGGTCCGATTTTTTTTCGAAAAAAATAAGCGGGGTGGGCCCGTTTATTCGGGTCCTTAGAGTACACAGTTATGACCCTATACCTTGTACCAAACCCTTCAACGTAAAGAAGGTGTATGTAGTACGTATAGTAGGTAGTAGGTGTACGTAGTATTTCGATGAAATTGAAATCACGTAAGTACGGGACTGGTACAGTCAATTATGACCCTAATTTGAATCTCCGTTATTCGAATATTTCTATAAATCGAGCAAATTCAAAACAACCGTAAAATTAATTTCTTAACAACTTAACTATAATTTACTTTCTAAAATTCCAAGCTATCTACGTTCACCCCTTGAGATTCAAATTATCATTATTTCTATTAATCGATTTAAGCCTCCATAATATACATATGGTTCTTCTTGCTAAAAATAAAAATGATAATATATTTTAAATAAAATAAATAAAATCAATAAATAAAAAATTAATAAACAAAAATACAGCTGAAGCAGTAGACTAGTATCTAGTCTGGTTATTATCTATACGGAACGGTATATTTCCAGGCTAGCACCCTATATTTATACAGGCTAAAACTTAATCAAATAACCAATATTTTTTTTGAGGGGGGATGGGGGGGGGTCCGTAAATTTTCAGCTGTTAAAAAATTAAAAAATTCGAAATTTAAAAAACGACGACTAATCTAGTCTGATGAAGCAGTTAATGTGTCGAACAATTAAATTAGTTTAAAACTGAAATCAAACTGAAGATTCAAAGATATCAGCAAAATTAACAATTAACCCACATATGCGAGCGAAACCACACTTATGCAAAGAAAAGAAATTATTTCACTTCTACCTACTTTATGGTGCGTATGGTGCTTTCAGTCTGAATTCAGTTTTGAAGCGGATCGTGTAGATCATTTATAAATATACAATGGAATCCCACTAAAACGGACACCGTCTAAAGCGGACAGTGTATTTGGAACGGTTAGATCTCAGAAACTCTCATAGAAAAGTCTATATAAAGCGGACACTCTATTAAACGACAGAAAACAGTCTACAAATAAAGAATGGATTTGTTAAAATCAACGGTACAGGTCAGTGGCGGTGTGACCTAAAAGTATGTCCAAGCTTAAGGAGGAGAAACGGTAATCCCAAATGTCATTGAAATCAAAATATTGTATATGATAATTGCTGTTAATTACTATACTCTCCTTGTAGCATACTTTTAGATCGACCGTGCATGACGTTTATCAATGCGCTGCGTAAATCCTCTCAACGATGTTAACTAGGGCGTGAACAGTGGGTTGTGATTTTCGGAATACATCTAATTGCCAAAAGTACTTTGAGGGGATTAAATTTCGCGGGCATTAAATTTCGCGGTTCAAGCCATCCAAAAGTTTTAAAAACGGTGATAATTATGAACAGGACCAGATGGGAAGAAAATATGAATCACGTTCATGATAGGCGGCAATTTTTGAAGACTGTATAAAAAATGTGGAAAACAATTTTCCTACCAAACTATTCTTCCTTCTTCAAACATAAATTTCGAGATGGGCAGGGGCGGATATCAAACACTTCACTCTCAACTTCACCCCTGATTGAGCAGCATGAGCAGGAGAATCTGTTCTTGAAAGAAGAAAATCGTAATTATCTCTATAAGTTGATCCCGAAGAACTGCTCATTATCCCAAATTACTAATATCTTGAACCTATGAGTTCTCTTTACACCATGAAACTATTTTTATTGTGAACAAGTTTCCAAAGAGATGGATAAATCTGTTTTAACAGAAAGAAGATTAAAAGACTTTTTTTAAATCTATCTGCAACCTTGAACCTCTTCATGTCGAACTGCTCGCTATATCTTTAACTAATTATCTGTGGTTTACTGTTGAGCATTTTTCAACGTAAATTCCTATCTACATTTCGCACTTTCTTTATATTCATAACAAGTTGCTCTGTCCAAGAAAGAAAGATAATTTAATTGCATTTTTGCTGTCGCTCTTGAGAGAACGGGAAAAAAAGTAAAGTAAAAAAGTAAAGTAAAAAGTAAGTTCACCTCTACTGCTCCTTGTTGATAATTATTCATGATCAAAATAAAAAAATATCAATTATATATATGTAAAAGTTAAAAAAACAACATCAGGTAATAACAAGCTGGATGAAACTCAATAAAGGTGAGTCCGACACTTGAACGTTGTATGGATGTCATTTGGATGTCATTTGGATGTCATTTGAACGATGAAGTGAGGATCGTAAATTGATTTTAATTGTTTTCTTCGTCAAAACAGAAGAAAAAATAAC
>JAUKWF010000300.1:0-13285 GCA_032356525.1 Eutonina indicans
ATCGATTTATCAGTACGACAGGGTGTACTTGACGCACATGGCGGTGTTATTGGTGCTCATGTAGAATTACACGAAATCACTGTCGATGGTAAGTCGTAATTCTAACTATAGCATACAACAGACAGTAAACATCAAACACGACGTTTAGATACTTCCAATTTTGTGTATAATAATAGATTGTAGGGTTCGGATCACAATCCACAATACGTTAGAAATTAGAGATATGAAAAATAGTGAAAACATTAAAAGTGCAATACAAACTTTTTACCATAATAACCATATTATTTCGTTAAAAATATATTATTTTTTATTCTTATAAAAAGCTTTTCGGCTTACGCCATCATCAGTTAAAAATTAATTAAAAACTAGATTTTTAAAACTATATTATTTCCATAACGATCTAACAAGCACTCCACTACTCGATCAATATTGTGCTTTGTTCTCTAAACCTTTTTTTATTTTGTTGATAACTAGGTAAATTTGTCGAGAATTTTGGTGCTACGCCCTTACACAGTGCGAACATTGCCATGAAGAACGGTGAGATCAGGCTAGATTTTATGGGTTCAAGTATCATAATGGCATCGTTGACGTCATTCCAATGTAAGCTGGAAGACCATTGGTTGATTCCTGGTCATTTCACCGAACAAAACAGCTGTAAGTCTTTAAGTATTATATTTTAGTGAACATTCTCATTCTCAACTCATTTTAAGTGGCTTTTAAGAAATAAACATTATTTCTGTGTTGTAATTTTTTGATAGTTTATCGCCCTCTATGTGAATCAAAAAGGTTGTGTACCAGGGATTCAGTATTTATGAGTAAAAGTGCTCAATATTACTTCAAACTAGAGAGTCGATATATATAAGTTAAACTTTCTACAATAATTACTATAGGTTCCTAATTATGCAATATTTTGACAATATTACTATACGAATCTAACTTTCACATTCATAGTTTCTGCCTGCCCCTGACATGGCATCGCTGTCATACTCTATCTCTATGTATTATTTCTATTTATTATTGCAGCTGATTCGAGTCGAGGTAGCTCCAATTTTGTTCCGCCATTATCTTTTTCATCACCGAGAAAGGAGGAGATGAAATCATGTGAAATTTACCTCAACTGCGACACGCGTTGGGACGAAGCGCAATTGATCATTTCCAGGTCTACGGCAACCGATCTATCCAAGATGTTGGTGAAGATACAAGACTTTTTAGATCAACAACACCGTAGCGGGTTACGGGCGTTGAACACGCTGTATTCACCGGGCGGTTATTTCTCTTCGATGCCCGATGAAAGTATTGAAGATGTGGACGAAAGTTCCGAAAGCGAAGCGGGTATGTACATGTAGGATTATTGGATGTCGAGTCTGAATTTCCCCGTTTTCACCTAAGTGACAATAGCAATTCCTTAATTTTATGAATATTTTTTGCAAATTTGAACGTGTAAATTTACACCCTTTACATGCTCTTTATCTAATCTTGAATTATTATGTGAAGTCCGAGCTTTTTAAGAAGAATACAAAAATAATTTGCGTCTATTTAGATCATTTGATTGTGCAAACATCGCTTTCGCACAAAGTCCTTATGTGATTTCAAACTGTTTGCCTACAGGACTGATCTCAAAAGCAATGTTAATTTTCTTGTCCCGCCTAACGATGGAAAAGGAAAATTTTTCTTTTTCGGTCTATATGATATTAGGAGTAGACTCTAGCAACACAATTCTGGTATTTAATTTTGTGATTTTTACTTTTTTAGTGTTGAAGTACCAACACTGGATCGAATTGATGAACGGCTTATACGGCCTACAACTCAACAATCTGCCAGCACGCATCCCCGATAGAAATGTTGTTCTCGGTGGTCGCCTTAGCCTCTGTGGTAACTTCGCATCGCTAGCCTGTTTCCACGGCGCCAACTTCCGTACGCAGAACTGGGCCTTGTTTACGGTTCGGGAGCCTGGGCTGGAGTTTACGAGTGAAACACGTGTGGTTGAGAAGAGTTGTCAGGTGATGCGAGCAGCGTGTGTACATGATGTAAGCTTCTACTTGGGAAAATCTGAGAAACATACTATACTGGAGAGAAGAAAGTCTGCCATCAATATGTATGGTAAGTCCTATGACAATCTTGATTTTTAGGGGCTAGTACTTATTGCAAGACATTGCTTACATATTTGCTCAAATAAAGGTTCGATTTTTGTATAAATATTTTTGACCAGATGAGATAAAGTTCTTCCTAATTTTTTTTCGGTGAGGTTTATGAGAGGACTGAGTGAAATAAGACGTAATATGTCGATTAAAACACAGTTTCTACTTAAAACTAGGACTAGGGTCTTTTAATACATATAAATAAACATTTGAAGTCTTACGGCTTGTTGATTAGCTTCGTGCTGTTAGATATGTCTCCAAATATACTTTTTTGTTCCTCAAAAATTTAAAATTGTTAAACTTTTAAGCAAGTTACTTCAGTTAATGTTCGTTTTTTTCTATAGATTTCATGGCCACGATACGTCGTGTGTCACGTGGTCGCCGCAACCCACCTGCACTTAGTGCTTCCATCCAAGAATGGTTGACGTTCGTCAACACGACCAGTGATGACGAAATGCCCCTCAAATTCGCCAACACCAAGAAAGACGAAGTCAGTGAAAAGTACTCGCATACCAAGGGTCAGGGCGGTTCGCGCAAAGTCTCATTTGCTCCCAAATACCGCTACGAGAACGAGTCGGCTGTCATCTTGGCGTTACCGCGCGTACACCTTCAACTCACTACGGAACACGACCAACCGATGACGTCAGTCATTTCTAAAACACTAGCCTACAACGGTAGACGAGTATCGAGGCTAGCGTTTCCTGTTGTACAGGGTGTGCATTTCGTGGACATGTCTTTCCTATCAACGTTCGAAGATGCGATACACGTCACTATGGATGTGACGCAATTGTTCTATTTACACGACCTCATTTTGAGTTATATGAAAGAACAAGAATCTTCACTTTCTGGTGAGTACCAAAACAACAAATACCTTCTTCCTTAACCATGACAACACGACATTTTAACAACGTTCATTTTATATTAAATATAGATCGTGTATTAGATAATGTTTTTAATAAGCTTCTTTTTGTCGCATGTAGGTAATAACGAGGAATTTAGTATATATGTTTGAAATAATTGATAGCAATTGCCTGTGTCTGTCTTACTTTTGCAAAGTAAGTGATGCCATTTCGAGAAAATCAAGAAAATTATATCAGCCTCCAATTCCAATTTTAAAATTCTATGTATGCTGTATGTATTCATTCTCAAACAAAATTGAATATAATATCATTTGTAACAAAGGCTTGATAAACTTTGCATGAATGAATTCTCCACGATAAAGGTGTCACTAAAATTGGAAGCCTAGGAATATTATCTCAGTGTATCCTTGAACAAGAAATGCCAACTATAAAACTTGAAATTAAGGCCAATTCTAAAAACGACATAGGGCAGGGTCCAACTGTCCTGGAATTTCCAGGAGTCCCGGAAAATGTCCTGGAATGTTTTTATTTTCTGGAAATGTCCTGGAAGTGAAGATTTGTCCTGGAAATGTCCTGGAATTCTTCTCTGCAGTGTTCGACTTTTGACTTTTATTTGTTGACGTTCTATCTATAAACCCAAATGAAATAATCTTAATATATCATAGCCATCTGCGTGCCTCTTTGTAATTTTTCTAGCAGGAATAAGAGTTGATAACATGAGAATCGGTTCAGTTTTAGCCAACCATGCGATGCCCGTTATTGTTAACTAAACCCCGACCGTTAGGCACCATCCAGCTCTTGTCTAGCCCTTTAAAATATAAAATTCTAGAACTTGTTTCTGCTTAACCAGTGAATTTATTATTTTAGTTACAACTTATAGTCACAAATTACTGCTACATTATAAATTTCAAATCTTTTGAATAACCATCTTATATTAAATTGTTTTATTCTTCATCTTTTTGGTGGGCTCACAAGGAATACTACTGCAATCATTTGAATTAAAAGAAATTCAGGACGGTAAATTTTACCGACCTACAATGAATTTAAGGTCGGCATTGCCGCCCTGAGGCCTAATTTAGGTCGGCAAATCCAAACTTAAAAATTTTAGCCTAATTTTGAACAAACATCATTGAACAAATAAAGGTCGGCAAATAAGCAATTTTTAGTTGTCAGTGGTCGGCATGCCGATAATGATAGACAAGAAGGTCGTCAATTTTAAGCCGACCGTAGAGCGTAATGGGTCGGCAATTACCGAATGCCGACCTAAAAACAGAAGACTGCTACTGTGCAAAAAAGTCCTGGAATTCTTTCATTTTGTGCTTGAAATGTCCTGGAAATGTCCTGGAATTATGATTGAAAATTGTCTTGGACACCCTGTAGGGTAGATGGGATACCCGCCCTACTTTGCCTTTTCAATTTTTTATAAAAAATAGTATGGTTACCCAGGCTACCTGTAGGGGTGAGGGAAGCTAAACTTAGAAAAAAGGTTTTGTACTCTTTTGTGATGTTTGACTTTTTGTCATAATTTTCTCATAAAATTCATACTTTTGTGAATTTTTGTCATAACTTTTCATAATTTTCGACTAAAATACCAACTAAATTTCAGTCGTTTTTATTTTCTTTGGATATTTTAATGGACGGTCGTGTTCCATTATCTGTAATTTTAATATTCCTCTTACACTTTTTCTTGTAGTATCAACGTCAAGAATCGCCCGCTCAAATAGCGGATTAGCGGATCGGGAAGGTGCAGAAGGTACATCAGAATCAAACGTCACAAAAACGGAACAAGCCATCAAGAAAGAAGAGAAATTCCGCGAATTCCGTATCAAGAACTGGAAACTAGAACCCACCATCTCGCTGTTGAGTTGGGCGGGCAAGCGCATGGACCCCGTCAGTGTGGACTGGGTACTAGAAAAGCTCGGTTTCACTCACGCCAATATGACGATACCGAAGTGGATACAGAGAGGAGCGTTAGATCCAATGGATTACTCGTTAGCCGTAGTAATGGCTCACTTGCTAGTTAATATGAAAGTGCACGAAGATAAAGACAAATAAAGGGGAGGGGATACGACGTCATTTCAACGTTCAAACAACGTCCATACGATGTTGTGTATACAGACGTTGTTTGAACGTTGAATGAAGGTAATTTGCTGACTAGACAGAGAGGGACAGTTTTTTAAATATACAATGCGGAAGGGGGGAGGAGGGGGCATACTTCATGTCCTAGCGAAGATATTTAATGAGAGTATTTTACCAAAGTGTAGACTTTCTTATAAAATTATATATATTCATCATCAATTAAGGAGTAAACGAACGAACAAAGATCGTTTTGAATGCAAAACAAAAATTGTTAAATTCACTTTCTTTAACTCTACATGCTTGATTGACTTGTAGAAACTCGTCGTTAACTTGTCGTGGTTCGCAAACCCTCTGCATCCGGAGGGAAAGGAGAATTCGCATTTCTATAATTTTTACTAATAATATTGCTATAATGAAATAAAATATGTCTGAATAATTCACTCAGTCATATCTAGCATGACACTCAAAGAATCTCAATATCAAATATTATTGTTCTTATTACCGATTTGAAGTTTCAGGTTGTGTCTCTTGAATATAGATAGTTCCCTGATGATGATGAAATTTAATGTATATAAATTAAAACCAAGATTATATTATGTAATGGAAATATAGTAAATTAAGATAATCAACAAAAACTTTTTATATATTATTTAGTTGAATTTCAAAGAAAGTTAAAAGACGTATTTTCAAGATTTTTTTTCAGCTTCTTGGTAACTCTTTTATTGAATTTTATTGGGAATATTGTTGTTTTAATAATAATTTTTTATTATTTTTCACTCTTTTTTTGATATGTATGTATGTATTTATATCACAGAAAATCATTTTTTTTTCTTTAAAGTTAAATTATGCATCGCCTTGCTTCTTATTTCTTGAATATCAGGGGCGAATAGGGAGTATGTGGGAGAGTTCAAATTCGAACGGTCAAATTACCCTTGAAGACAAAATTTCGTGAAATTGTTAAAGTAAAAAGATGAAAAGAAAAATATCGGGAAAATTCGGTTTTTCGCTTATATTGATTTAGAACTCTGCATTCGACCCTGAATATTTTTTAATTAGGGATTTTGAAAACGATCTTAATTACAATTTTTAAAACAATGTTTTTTTGGCATGCTATAAGCCGATGCCTATATGTTTATTTTCGTTAATTGTGTGTGTATAATGTTTAGTATCACAAATTTATTCATCATTTATTGAATATAGAATTTACGCAAATTTTATCACAAAAACCAGGCTTGTTTTACTGTTTTCAAATTCCAGTATTGAATGGTATATACTAAAACACGCACCGAGCCACACCCGGCCACACCGACATATTTACGGTAAAAAGAATTCTGTTTATTTTGTTCTTACAATCTCAGTATTATTCCTTGCGATACATCTTATAGTTTACGATTTTTTTACCGATAATATCTTATAGTTTCGTAAAAAGGGTAAATGGATATTGTATAATCTGCGTAGCGATTTAGAAATTCAAGCGCTTCTAAACTGCTTGGAAAATCAACCAAAATATGTCTTTAGAATAATATCCTATCATTGACTTTAGTAAGCATTATGAAAATAGCCATTTAGGAAAAGGAATTATCAGTTAAGAATGATATGTATTTTACTTTTCAGATCAAACTTGTATGACAAGGCTTTAAAAAGAATTTGAGAAGTGACATGAGGTGTGAAATTTTTATTGACATGTAAACCAACCCTAATCGCAGCTAAGTCTCCATTTAAAGTTGAACCCTGTCAGCAGAATTGCTTGGAATATACCACACCCTAGTTGGTTCTAATCGCCATTAAAAATATAATGTCATTTTAGTTATTTAGAAAGAAATATATAAAAGAAATGATTGAGTGTATGATTGGAAAATGGTTGGTTGGTTGTCACTGCAGCTGTCACACCATCTTGCCCACGTGTCACGTACTTGCAAAGAAAAGTAAGTGGAATTTTATTGTTATTTTCTATTTTGTGGGTGGGTACATAGCTAAGATACCTGATGATTTTTTCACTTCATAATTCAAACAATTCTAAGCTTCTAAGCAAAAAAAAGTCTACACTGTTTTATACACGCGTGCGTAATCATGCAATAAAGTGAGAAAAACAACCCACATTAGATTTTGATTAACTCTTCAACTTGAATAGTTCACAGTGTCACAAACCAAAACTAGATTTTTCAGAATTCACACAACGTCCATTCGACAGTCAAATTTACGTTAAATCTTGATAATTCTCACAGTAATTCTACCTTGAACGTTTGAGTACTTCCTTGTTTACAACTTGATACTCAGGTAATTTATACTCTGTCATTTTGACAGAGGAGCCGACAGAAATTATTAATCTTTGAGAGGACATAACAATGACCATACATTAGGCCTTACCAAAATAATTTTACTTTATATCATATCCAAAGACAACTCACCGCAGGTTATTCTGTCGTAAAAGGGCTTCATTTATGTTTGGAAAAGCAATTCAAATTACAGAGACGCGGTAAAGCAAAGACCTAAGAACGAACTTTTTTCTATGTATCATAGTTTTCATCCTCACTTTCTCAGACCCGGCGGAAGCAAAATTTCAAGTGGTTCGACCTAATTTACAGCGTAGCTTTAGACATCAGGACTGACGCTAAAGTACTGAAAAAGTTCATCTATCGATGTTCAAAAGGAATCCCTATGCCGATCGGTGGAGGTAAATGAATCATTCAGAACAGTACCTCCAGCGGCCCTGTTTCTTTTATTATTTTATTCAAGATATTGTTATCTTCATTCTCAGCATTATCATGTTGATATGCCTAAATACCTGTACGCTTTGTTTTACTCTTTTAACTTTCATTTCTTCGTAAAAATAATAAGTAGTGCTATAAATTAGTGTAAAGGGTGCTTTCCACTTATTGTAGTTTTGTTCGCCGACCAAAGCGCCCGTTTGAAAAATCGCATTCGCTAGATCGTCAGAACAAAACGAACAAAAAAGCATGCATGCGCATAACGCGGGCGCTTTGGTCGGCGAACAAAACTACCGTAAGTGGAAAGCGCCCATAAAGGGTATGATGAAGTACGTACTTAGAGGTTTTCTTCATATGATTGATACGAATTCTAACGTAATGTAGTTATCATTTTCCGAATCATATTTACATTTATTAAAGAGAGAAAGTCATTAAAAATATCTATACAGCGTCCATTACTATCTTTGATATTAAGATATAGATGATATATATATATATGTTATATGGACGTTGTTTAGGACTGTGTATTTGGGGTACTTATTGTCACGTGTCAGGATATATTTAGAATTCTTTTCAAATTTAAAACATATCACCATAGTAACAACAGCACATATGCAGGCTCTGAATATGAGCAGTATGTAAAGAATTTTTAACAAAGGATGTAGATAAAAATGTGATTGATTATATATTCTTTATTTTGAAAATTTTATAGAATCAAGGAAAATTAAAAATAAAACGTCAATGTTTACGCTCAATTTGCAATGGAAATGGAATTTTCAAGAAAGGATAATAGTGAGGAGACTGGGTCAGTAATTCCTAAAATTCTTCATATTCTCACCATAATAAATTGTCTTTAGACTGGTACCGCGCATTCTAATTTTACCGATTGGATTCAGGATATTTGCGTGAGCATGGTCAGCTGCATCACCAAGGAGTTTGCTTGACAACTTGGTGCATCCAGTAGCTTTTTAACTTTCGTTCTTCCGTCCTAAGGAAATACGCATGCGGTAAACATTCCGTCATGAAATACTTATTATGGCGAACTCATCGTGAAATTCTAAAATAAGTATAATGGTATAATACATAATGTAAAAAATAAACCCAAACGATTCCATTAATGATACCAATTTTCTAAAATGGGACCGATGCCGTCATCAAATATTTGCGATATTCCACGCGAAATGGCAAATCTCAATTAAGCATTCGCATGATCGCTCACGTGTGTATGGTCAAAAAATGAGCTATAAAATCATTCCGTTCAGCGGTACTACTATGTATACTACGGTACGATACGATAGTAATGAATAATGAGTAGTTTAATCGTTCAAGTGAGCGCTCATTTGAGCGCTTATACGAATGTGCATGTGGTCGCTCATTTGAGATTCCCCTTTTCGCGTGGTTAAGCTTACGCAGATATAGAATTCACATAGTAGAAGTTCATGAACATGAAATGGAACTATTTTTCTTTTTTAACATAATCAAAGCTATATTTGCAGTATTTTCTTCTTTTGTTCAAACTTAGGTACGGGAGTGCTTAATGGGAGGTATGCTGTGACTGTTGATAAGCTGTAATTCTGAGAGTGTGTTATAGTTAGGAATTTTTCAAAGTGCGACTGTTTTTTTGCGCACAAAATAACTGTAGAGAAATTCAGCGTAAATATATTGATATCAAAATAGAAATTGCGTGGTATACGATGTGTGTGAGACATCCTTTCTGTAAGCTTTTAAACTTTTATATCCGTTTAAGCATGGCTTCTTTAATCGCCTTTAATACAAACACCACTTTAGTACAAAGCAAACAAATACAGATATTAAGACAAAACTGGATTATAAAAACAACTATGAAAATTCTAAATTTTTCCGAATTTCTTGAATCTTGCATCTCTTATTATTAGTTGGGCCTTGTCCAGTGCCTATCAATATTATATAATTTAAACAAAACATTTTTTCCCTTTTAACACACTGTTTTTCTTATTGAATGACAGGGCACCGTAATATCTTACTTAAAAGCTTTTAAACGCGGTATGACATTTTTTGAAAAGGAACAATATGTTTTTGAAGCTTAACCACCAAATTAAAAAATTCTCAGTCCATTTAAGTAAACATATCTTATGATTTTTATCTTACTAGACTGTAAGCAAACATGGTTAATCTATAGGCTGTCAGTTTTTGTAAAGTCAACATTTCAAAGAGACATGTCTGTGGCTACTGCTTCATACCTTGTTAATGACGACATCATAGTGTGTACTAATAATAGATTATTATTCATCATCATCGCCGCTGTAATCAGATCTGAATTCGTTATTTTACCAACAGGGGGGGAGGGGGTATTGTCAGTAAATTAATGTTGAAGAGTCTTTTATACCGAGATGGCACTGGAGCTAGCAATGCTGTTTCAGCAAAAATTATCACTCTTTCAATGAGACTTTCAGACGTGTTTTTCTGAGATAACTGACATTCCTTAAATCTATAATATAGTATTACCTCTATTATTCGACATACCTTACTTGTCGGTAAAATAAAAGTCGGCAAAAAAAGGTTGGCATAAATAATTAGTCTGAAAAAAAATTAATCATTTTAATTAATATTAGTCACTTTTCGCCGCTCTTTTTGCCGACCAATTTTACCAATTTTGTCACTTTTTGCCGACTAATTAACCATGCAAGAGATTGATTTTTGAAAATACTATCTTTCCAGCGAAATATTGAAACATGTATTCCCTTACAGTAGTCTCTCCTTTAGTTCTCTTCTTCGCCGTCTCGTTGCTGTTTCCCCGCCCCATGCTTTAATTTAACTTCAAGTATATCTCATAATAGCTGGTCTACCTTTTATCGTGAGACCGTATTTCGCTGTAGCTGTATAGTTATATAAGCTACTGAATATTCATTCGTTCCGCTTATGCTTTTGTTGTTACTTGTTTATTTCACTGATCTTTTAGTAGTGTTTGTCCGTCCCACACCTCATCAGTTCTACATCATTACACTGGGTCCAATACTTGTTACCCTTTCCATTTTGACTGATCGTGACTGATTCTGACAAATTTCTTACACTTATTCAATGAACGATTGCTCTGACACTGACCAATCAGGTAAAGCTTACGTAATGAAACTTAATCCATTGTTGATCGTTCGAAAAACGCTACTATCGGCTATTTTTAATTTCAAGGGCGGATTCACACTCCTTCTCATGCGGCTCACGTAGGGGTAAACAAAATGGCTCGGATGTGTTTAGTATCGTCATATTACATTGATATATATATATATATATATGTCATTTATGTATTTGAATAGGGGTCATATTAAATCGTGTATCCGCCCCTGCATTTCAATAGTTCTTAAAATATATATTGGTTCTTAAAGAGCCTTTTATTAGTCTTAAACTTGTTTTAGGTAAAGGTTCTCGACCGTTGGGGAAATTAAATTTGTCTATTAAAAAAATTACAGAATGTCTCTCTTCCTTTACCCCTGGTCATATTTTTCTTCCATCTTACACAATTTACACGGTTGCGACGTCACGAGTTTACCTATCAGATATTTTGGGGAGATTGAGAAAGGTGTGAGATTTCATGTTGTTAGTAGTAGCCTGATCAAAATGATAAAGCTATTGAAAATTGTTGAAGATTTTTATCATCCATCCGATATATCCTTTAAAACTTGTGATAGAAATAAATAAATAAATATTCGATATATAAAATAAAACCAACGCCTACATTTTAAAGAACTACATTTATATTAGTTAGTCTAATTATAGAATATAGGGGACTCAAAGACGTCACAAAGCGACTGGGTGTAATTCCTCCTCCTTGTTTCAAGTTTTGAAATTACTATCTATCTATATGTGCTATCTTTAGTTTGTTTTCACTTAAATATGGCCTCATTCCCATTTTCCTTTTCATGGATATCACGGATGAACGTTTTCAAGACGTTTTAAAGACGATGTCGATGTTTATAGTTCAAAGATTGTTACGTCATATTTTTATAAAAGATTATTGATACGACCACCTATTTTAGCGATCGTTACTAACGCATATAAATAAGTCCTTAGAGTCCTCCATTTGTGAAAAAAATTCAGAAGAGTTCGTGGTATGGACCCTTGGTATGGGCAATGATATATTGTTTAAACCTTCAAACTTTTTAGATGTTTATGTTCTTATATACTGTAGTTCTCAGTCAGCTTGCTTGAAAGTATGATGATGTTGTGGTATAAGTTGATGCCTGTTAGACCATGTAGATTCTTCTCGAAAAAAGCTACTGATGATTGAGTACATATGTTTTACAAGCTGATGTTAATAGACGATGTTGTGGTATGACTTGGTGAATTTTCTTATATTCTTACATATACTGTAGTTCTCAGATTGCTTGAAATAAAAGTATGACGATGTTGTGGTGTAACTTGGTGAATTGTTTCTTGAAAAAGGTCCTTTACTGATAATTGAATACACGGCTATAAGCCTATTAAGACACCTGCTAATTTAGGTTGATGTTAGGTTATACCTTAATTACAGCACGACAAATATTTGGTCGAAAATTTGTAGCATTTTCAACTGTGACCGAAAATTTGTCACGCCGAAGATATATATATATATATTTTTTTAATTTGCTTATCTGAAATTTTTCGGCGCAATAGACAATGGCAGCTAGTGGAAAACTGAAGTATTTAAGCCCTTTATCAGATTATGTGATATTTTCATCAATTGACGAGATTTAGATTGTTTTTTTCTCCCATACACTTTTAAAAAGAAGTCTATTTTTGTGTTTAATGTGGTAAAATCTAGAAATTCTAGAAGTTTTTTCCCCAATATTCTTTTGCCGAAAATGTTTGTGATTAATGTAGGACACTTCAACTACCTTGACGGGGTTGTTGGTATGTTTCGCCCGTTCAAGTAAGTTTTTTATTTTTAAGTAAATTAAGTAGGTTGACTGCAGTCTATGGCAGCACACAACCTTATCTTTTCAATTCGCTACTACCTGACAGTAGGAGAGGATGCTTCTCCAATCATCAATATATTTCTCCACTTACTCTCGGTCCCAATCTTGAGTGGTTATTAGAGAAGCAACTAGTAGATGTCTGGCTTGAACCCGCTATCCTACCGGTCATTGCTTTGCCTTTTAAGAAACGCTTTAAGATATATTTTTTGATTATGAATATGACTAAAAAGCTAAAAAGCAGGGGTGAATAAAGACCCCTGTTCATGCTGCTCAGGCAGGGGTAGAAATAGCCTGGTGGTTATTATCGTAATTAACTTTGTACCACTTTCAGGTTTGAGTGGGGGTAAAATATAATCATATATCCGCCCCTGATAATCATTGTTATAAAAGTATAAAGCAAAATTTCGAACAGCGCATGTCAGTGGATAACTAAAGGTCATGTTATATTAGCATGAATATTAGCCTTGTTTCTTTTGCAATGCGAATACTCGTTTGTGAGGTTAAACAAAACAATTCTAAAAATAATTGCTGGCAGCGTTCATGAATCATGACAAGCGACAGAAGTAAACAAC
>JAUKWF010000301.1:0-13281 GCA_032356525.1 Eutonina indicans
TATGAACAATAACGTTAATTAATAGACTAGGAGACCACCACAATAGTATAAACTAAACAGAGGTGGTGGCCACCTAAGAAATCCTTGATACACACCTGACAGTGGAAACCAAAAAAGAAAACCTACCTCACTGACAGAAACTAGTTCTTTATTTTTGGACAACTCCAAATTGATGATTTGATCTTTCAAGATAACAATTTGATTTTGTAAGCTGGTATTTCTTTCTTTAAGAACTTGTTCATGCTCCTACAAAAATTAAGTGAAAAAAGCTTACACCCTGAAATCGTAAAAACAGGGGAGGGAAACTTCAAGTTTCATGAATAATCTAGAAAAAGCTCGAAATAGTTTGCTTAATAAAAAGCAAAATTTAGGTTTACTTTTTTTAAAACCTACATCTTGACATTCTTCTACATGGTTCGTAGGGCGTAGGGTATACTCAAAACAAAAGCTCGGCAAAAAAAATGTGCTTCGAGGATCAAATCAACAGATATAGGTTTTAACACGACGCTTTTTTATAACTTTCTAGTAAAATTAGTTTTTAGATAGTTAGATTAATAATGTTTTTGTTAAACGTACTTGTACCACAAAGTTTTACAAAATTCTCATACCGCACATATACAAAACGAATCGCTAGTCGCAAATTTATATACGTTAATTCGAATCATGTCGTTTAGCATGGGTGTTTCAAGACCAGCCGTTCGTGCGATAACAGGCTTTATAAATCATTATTACCTAGACACCATTTTTAAAATGACTGTACGGCTAAATACGCGTTTTTGATTGGTTTAGGAAATTTCGAGGGCATTTGTACAAATCCGTACTGCTGACTGTTTAATAAGGCGAGACCAATCTAATTAGTTGTTGTGCGGGCGAAATCTGTAACGACAGTGGGTCGGTCAGTCGGAAATGAAAATAAAAATAAATAATAAGATGTTTTGTCAAAACAATGACCAAAAATCATCTTTTCTTTGCTGGCTTTCATCTCGTGAATTGTGTATATGCATTTTCCGTCTCGGAAATAAATACTCAATAGGGGTATTTCCTTCCTGCCATTCTGAGCGAACGTACTTTTTGGATGTCAACTAAAAGTTTTCACTGAATTTCTTATTTTGATTATTTTTTACTTAATGTTTTCTTCATTCCAAAAATATCGGGATATTGCATGTTTGCTCATCTCTACGAGGCTAATACAAAGCTGCACGCTCGACCGTCTGAATGTTCGCGAGCTCGGTCTGCACATTCGACCTCGGGCTTTGTATTTTCCAGTACAGATGAAAAAACAGTCATCAGTATCCCGTTAATACAAAGCCTGAGGTCCAACATTCAGACGGTCGACCGTTTATTACCTGGTCCTGATTTTATCTCATTCTTTTTTATTGTGTTTTCTTTTGTTTACATTTCTAAACAGTCAGTACGGGTTTGTACAGATGCCCTTGCATTTTCCCGCGAAAAACATCTAAACCAATCAAAAGCGAGGATTTAGCCGAACAGCCTTTTTAAAAATGGTGTCCAGGTAATAATAACCCGTACAAATGAGCAAACAGTCAGTATTCCGTCAAAAACTCACACCGAAGCTAGATTGTTCAAATTGATTAGGTGTTGTGAAAACATTATAATGATGTTTCAGTACAGTTGGTGTTGATGAGTCACTACTTTCGTTGTCCAAGTATTGATGTTGTTGTTGTTGATGTTGTTGATGTTGTTGATGTTGTTGATGTTGTTGTTGTTGGAGATTGTCGATTGTATCTAGCGTTGATGTGGATAGAGATGAATCTGTAATAAATAAATTAAAAGTTTCCTTACAAAAGTGCTTGGTTAAGTAAGGCAATATTTGTCTCGATTTTTCATTCTTAAAAAACTCGTTTAGAAGAAGATCTTACGAAGAAAAGGTTAGTTAAAATTGCTAGGAAACTCATATACAGTATAAATCCGAGAAGCATGATCGACTAAAAAGAACCAAACCTTCTAATAGGGATGTCAACATTTTTGAGTTTGTTGTAAAAAAACTAAAAACTATCTAACATCAATGTTATAAAGAAATAAAAAGTATGTACCAGTTTTAGTTAAAGATGAACTTTTATCAGATGGCCTAGAAAAATAAATAAAGTCAAATAACCCTAACTGCAATAGATACTGATTCAATACGTAATTATGTTCGTAAACCTCGTTTTCTTTTCTTTTCTTTCTTAGAGCCCGTTTACATGGAAAACCATCTCTCCTGAAATGGTTCTATTTTCTCAATGCCATAACTTAAAACTGCCGTAAAGAGTTTTATTTCTGAAGACAAAAAGATCGCGTGCGTTAAACCGAAATATAAAGGACATTTTGCTTTAACCATTACCAGATCTAAATTGTCGGGGAATTGTACGGTCGGGGAGTTGTCCGGTCGGGGAATTGTCCGGGAATCCTCTGACACTCTCTTCAGACTTGGCTTTTCTCCATGGCATCCAAACCATCGACGATCTTTCGTAGAGGAGCGCTTGTAGCCATGCGAAAATACATCTGATTTTGACTCAAATAATTGTTAACACTACCCTTTTTTTGACACATTGATCGTGTTTGTGAAATCACACAAGTTCCACGTACTCTTTTTGCACAAAAACGTATTCAGTCAAAATCCATTTTATAAAAACACACAATCCCTACCTTTTGTTAGATATGTCAGCTAGAAGTCTATTAATGATATCCTGCCCTTCTCTCACTTTCTCGTCCAACTTGTCTGAAAATAAAAATGAGAAAGATTTCATTCATCAAATAATGTGCACAATAGAATAAATGTACTGCGTCCATAACTTTATATGGGAATGACACAAAAAACATATATCCCGATAACTCGAACCACCAACAGACCAAACATAAATGGTTCGAGGGTATTTTAAGAGAAAGTATTAGAGCAAGGGGATTTCGAAATAGAGTTCGAGTTATCGGGATTATACTGTATCTTAAGTTGGTAATACCCCCACATACTGAAGAATGTAAAACGTACCAAAATCTTCTCTTTCATCTTGCAGCGTATCCGCAGAAGATGTGAATTTATCCTTTTCATCTTTCACGGCAATATCATTTCGTTGGTCCATCACCACTGCCATACTGCTCTCATATTCCGTGGTCAAACGTCGAATGAAACTTAAATTTGACCCAGTGTCTGTTGTTAGCAGACTGTGATTATCATCGTCCAGTGAATTCAAATAATTTTTAGTGTAATTGTATCTATCTACAGCAACACTTCCAGAGACTATATCAAGCTCGTCATTCATCACAGGGTCGACATTTCTGGATAGCAGAAATTCTGTGTCGTTGCTGTCGATACTGTGATTATCTGAGTGCTCTGGTACTACTCTGTACGTTTCCATGTCTTATATATTGTAAATGTAACTGTAAAGAAAAACAATATTTATAATTTACCAATACAGTATGTAAGTTTGTACAAATATCTAATTTACTTAAAATAAATATACATGATTAGATTTTAAGTAAGTGAAGTTTTTTTTGAAAATGTTCATTAAATTTTGTTGTAAGGACGTTAATTTGTTAACGGGCTGGTAGATTTACTTATAATTTAATGAAAATATTATAGAACTAATGGAAGTTTTTTATGAAGCAACATCAAGTTTAATTTCTTATTTAATTTTACTGTTAGACCAGTTAAGGTGAATATCCTAGATCCGACACTGACGATAGCACAAAAAAATTGGGTCTTTACATTGAAAATAGTCATTTGGGTAATAGTTGAGTGAAAACAGAAAGTATTATAGTTACTAGAATGTTAAATAAAAGAAAAAGTATTTTGAAAATACTGTCAACTTTAATTTCCCCCAGACAGCAGTTAAATTCACAATTTTTTGGAAATGTTATTTGAAAGTTTGATATAATCTAAAAATGTCAATAATAAGACAATTATACATATAAAAACATTATTGTCTTTGAAATAAATACAAGTTGCATTATTGATAAACAGTGACTAAGTTAACAACAAAAAATCTAAAATAACTTTACACTGTCTATAATTTTTGAACTTTTAAAAATACCTCCACATTTTCTAGAATCCATCATGTCATAAGTGTAAAGCAAGCTACCCTTCTCTAAGATCGTTAATACGAGTTTTTAAAAATCAGATTTGAAAGGGCAATGAGAATTTTGTATAAAAAAGAAGGGTTTGCTTTGTTAGTTCTAACACCAACAAAAACTAAGAAAAGCTGTTTGCAGGTACAAAACGTCTGCATCTGTTCCTTCCTGACAAGGATTGCATTATAGTATCGTCAAAGAAAAAAGAAAAGAAAAAGAAAAAGAAAACAATTTTAAATTATTTACAATGATATTTCCAAATAAAAGTTAATATATGTACTGTATAATATGCAAAAAAAATTGCCTAATCTTTATTTTCAAAAGTTTTAAGAATCTAAGAATCTAAACACGATATAGAAAAGACATATTTATCATTCAAGATTAGTAGTGATTTAACATCAACATAATTATAAATTTTTTTTCTTAAACAATGCAGATTTATTTTCCATAAATAGTAAGTAGTATTTTTATGAACCACATTGCTGTATTTTATAGCAATATTCAAATGTATTTATGAGCACAAATAAATCTTTGTTCAACATAAAATTTAGTTTTTGTACCTAATAGCAGATAAAAAAAAAGAGCTTCAAATATTTATTCAGATACTATGCTAATTAGCACATACTTACTTACTGATGTTAAATATAATTCCCCAATTGATATAATATTGCTTCTGTACGCCCGCAACACACACCAAGCCTCAAATAAGTGCCATCTATTCAATAATAAAATATGGTATTCTTTAAATTTTAGAAAGACTGCAGCGTGCTTATCAGTGATACTCTTTATCATCATTAAATGGCACTTATTCATGGAATATGTATTCTAAGTAAATCAAGTCACCACAACATAAACTTGCTACTTCAAAGAAACAAGCTTCTTGATAAGATGACGCGGAGTTTCAGGGACCGGATTCAACGTAGTATCACCTCTACCCCTATTCACTCTATCTACAAATTGCTCGACAAGTTCAGTCTTCAGTTCTAATTCTCTGTGTAAAGTTTCCATCTCCATATTTTTCATCTGCAATTTAGTGTTCAACTGCAGCAACCCTTCATTTTTCTGCGAGAAATCAAAATCACAAAACGGTTTTGGAAGTTTCACTTCTTCCTTATCATCGTCAAACTCATCAAAAACATCAAAGTCTTTCACCAGTTGTTTCCACTTTTCTAGTTCAACATTCATCGACGCTGTAACTGCTTTCATTTGGTTCATGTGTTTGTTTTCAATTTCATCTGATTTGTTTTTTATCTCACCACACTCCGCTTCAGGTTTATGTGACTCAAAATCAAAGGTAACATCTTTATTAGCCGTGTCAACCTCAATATGACCATCTTGTTTATTAATCGTCACAGGTACTTCATCTTCAATAACCTTGCAAACGTCTACAACTTTTTGTTCCTCAACTTCTATATTTGCAGCCTGTTCTTTTTCTTGGCTTTCAAGTCTTTTTCTAGCAAAATGATCAAGAAGAGCTGGACGTCTCCCACCAATAAAATCAAACCTAATTCTTCTTCGTTTCTTTGGTCTCCATTTAGTTTCCATTTTGTCTAGAATAGAAAAATAGGTACAAAAAAATGCCCCATCTTTAAAAAATAAATGATAAATTGATTGATTGCTAATTGATAACAAGTTTTAAAATCGCTTATTCTCATTTGTTAATTTGAGTCTTTTAACAACTTTCTTTATAACATTAGCAAATTAATCCTGTTTACCCCTGAACAGTTTCTACAGTAATTAAGTAAGTAACCACAGTAATTTTGTATGTACTCAATCAATTATCGCAACTATTATTATATAGTAATGTGCTAAAATCGCACTGCCTCAACTCCTGATGAGCTTATCTCTAAATTAAGCATTTCCCCAAAGTTTTTAGGACAGAATGACAGACTCACATTGAGAAAGTTGAAAACATTAACTCCTTCTTAGATCTACTTTAGATGTATGTTGAAAATTGGAGCACATTTCCTTTGTTTCTGGTTAAAAACCATTTCGTATTTAAGAAAGATATAAATACAGAGGATACGAAGTAAATATATAGAAAGAACTTTTTTTAATAAAAAGCTAGTTAGGCATAGTGTGAAAAAATTTGTTAAATACAAAATTTAATGAAATTGAATTGAAAAATTTATACAGTACATATGATACTGTAAAGGTGGATTACCAGTGACTTATAATTTATGAGAATTAATGACAGCTAAATTAAAAGTGGAAAGATTCCGCTGGACCTTATTTCACTGTTTGATTGAAAGTCGAGTTAGTGAATTAAGACCAAAATGAATGTTATTGGACAGCAAAGTATATATTTTGGCTAACACACTATGTAATGTTGAGCTTGTAGTTTTCAGTTTTTCTGCTCTAAAAAAGCCTAGACATATTCTTTAGAGTGCATCACATGTATTTGTAAAATACACAGTTTAAAGAGTAGGAGAGTGAATTTGTTTATGATAGATCACGGGTGTTTCGAGGTGGAAGTGTGTTTTCCAATACACATTCTTTCTATATGTAGCTACTTATTCATTCATAACTTGTCAAAGAAAAAAATATATTCAAATTTTCCAAAACAGTAATGTACCTGAATAATAACTCTATCAAAAGATACCAAACATGTTAATTAATGAAATAGTTATTTGAATGATATTTTGTATTTTCTTTTTAAATTAGATAAAAATCCATTCTTTTCAACAGAAAAGCAAAAAAAAACACTTTAAAATGTGTATGTTTTGAAATATTTCTTTTGTTCTTTTTTTTCATTGACGTAATCAGGGTTTCCCTCGAGTTATTTTTGTCATTAAAACAATGAGAAGGTATATGAGGATACCCCGAAAGGCCAACGGGTTTTCCTATGTATGAAACAACCGTGAGATAGTTACATCACCAAAAGATATTATCGCATTCGTAAGTTTATTTCAAAATGGTTGCTCTGTGGAAAGTCTTCTATCCCTATCTGACCTGACTAGCTTCCAGGGAGGACCTGTAGTCCTGGGATTAAACATCGAGTATAGAAACAGTACTGTAAGTATAAAAACAATTTCTTATACAGCCAAACCCCTTAGCCTTACACATTCACCTTCGCTTGGTTGGACAGCGATTGGGTAAAAAGCCTCATTTCAAGGTTTCAAGATCTTCCTTGTATATTACTTTTGCTAAAGGATCGCAATATCCCGTGGCTGTGAGTTCTTCCCTGACTGACTAGATTAGTTAGTGGATATTTTAAAAATCTAGATTTACACTGCACTAACTGGACTGGACACAACACTGACAGTGATATTAAAGTTCAGTCATAAATTGATTGTGACTGTAAAGACACAAGAATTTTAAGAATACAATACTTATTGAGCAAAGATGGTTTTAAATGCTAAACAATCTCCAGCAGTCCAGCATCAGCCAGCATACATCATCCATTTTCCAGCAGTCAGCAGCCAGCGAGCTGTTTTGATTTTTTTGGCGCCAGTAAACAAACTGATGCGATCGGCAGCTAAAGCGTACCGTAAAGACTCGATTAAGCGCCCCCCTCGAATAAGCGCCCCCCCCTAGAAAGAAAAATATTTTATAAGCGCCCCCCTCGAATAAGCGCCCCCCTGGCCCCAAGACCGGCGCTTATTCGAATTCAGTGGTTTTGGGAGCTAATTTACGTAGGTAGAGGCAAAAGGGAGCCCTAAAAAAACAACAATACAGTACTTTTACTTTGCTATAAATTGTCCAATGTGAAAATAATTTAATAAGGGCCGCCCTCGAATAAGCGCCCCCCCCTAAAGGTCGAAGTCATTCGAGTCTTTACGGTAACATAAAAACAGCCGCGATCTTTTTTGATTCGGTAGAAAAAAAGTCGTCAATAATTATTTACTTGAACAACTAAAATTAGTCACTTTATGCCGACCAAAATTTTACCAATTTGATCTCTTTTTGCCACCGAATTTTTTAAAAAAATAATTGTTCTGCAAAAAATTGATATTCTGTCCACATCAAAATTATAAAAATTTCAAAAAAATTATGTCCTTTTTCTTTGTTTTCTTTTTTGTAGATTTTCTTTTTCGCCGTCTCCTTGCTCTTTTCCTGTCCCATCCTTCAATTTAATTTCAAATACATTATGATAGTCTTCCTGACTACTTTCATCGTAATACGCCGTATTCTGCTGTAGTTATAGTTAGTTATATAAACTGCTGACTAAATCCGTCATTAGTTTTGAAATGCTCTCATGTTGAACAGTAAAAAGTTTAAAAATTGTTGGCCGGAGAAAAAATAATCGGTAAAACTTGTTTGTCAGAATAAACGGTATGAACTGTGGTCCTCCTATTTTTTACCGATAAAATACATTCTAATCTTCACATCTGCATCTTTTCTTTTGTTTTTTTTCAAATTTTCTTAATGGCTAATTTTTACTAATTTTTTAACAAGCCAGCGTATAAGAAATTCCATAAAGGCGGCTGACTGAGTAGGAAGAAAGGAAAGGTTTTCAGGGGCGGATCCAATTTGCAGCCTTCTTAACAAACAACTCGGTAGCAGACATGTCATACTTAATTTTTTAGACTTCTTATTCGATCAAACTCAAACATACTGAAATATAGATGATATTTATCCGTTACCAATTATACACTTGGACCAAAAATGTTCGGAGGGAGAAAAAATGATGCCTCACTGCGCCTTTGTTTTTCCGAAATCCCAATCTTCGCTACTAACGTTTTTACGCGTTTATTGGGAAGTTGTAAAAAGGTTGGGTAGCTTAGTTACTAGGTACCTCAGAAATAATGCAGATCGGAATATGATTATTGTTTAATTCGAATTCTGGTATAGAAATCAGTGTTATTGGTGAATATAAAAATTTTATTGAATGTGTTGTTGAAATTTGATGTTGACGTTTAAGTTGCTGGTGATTTTCAAGGTAATTACGGTGGAATTTCTCTATCTCGAACTTCTCTATCTCGAACAAAAAGCTTGGACACTTTGTGTACTCTCTAACCTATTTTTATCTCTTTATCTCGAACTTTCTTTATCTCGAACAGATTGGTTAGTCCCTTGCGAGCTCGACATAGAGAGATTGTACTGTATTCAAGTTATGCTGGTGACTTTGATGTTATTATTAAGTTGTTGGTGAGCTAGTTTGTATCGAAGGTATTCGCAATTCCAATGATGGTGTGAAAGATTACATTATTACCACGTGTTACTTGAACTCTGTATGTAGCGAAATAACGGGACACGTAATACAATGCAATGTTGTATATTTATAGTGGCTAGTGTAGATAATCCAGAACCACCTATATAGTGCTGTAATGTTTTTCACTGGAGGCCACTAATCCCGTGAAACACCTACGAGGAGCCTTATAGAATTAACAGTGATTAACAATTTTCACCACCGAAAGTCTCGAGTTAGCATTGAACTGGGAACCCTTGGATTCTCAGTCCAGCTCATTAACAACTCGGCCACGGATCCTGACGTGGTATGTAGTTAGCAATAATCAAGAGAAAAAATTTATAATTGAAAAAAATTCAAAAAATTCAAAATCGGAAAAAGAAAATCAACCAACTTGAGTACTAACATATGATCAGCGCAAGCTGAAATTTTTGTTTCT
Organism: Eutonina indicans; assembly: GCA_032356525.1. Classification (NCBI taxonomy): domain Eukaryota; kingdom Metazoa; phylum Cnidaria; class Hydrozoa; order Leptothecata; family Eirenidae; genus Eutonina; species Eutonina indicans. The sequence continues at coordinate 9,636 of JAUKWF010000301.1, forward strand.
CATATTTTAAATTGCCAAGAAAAATACCTTTTTAATGGTATAAAATATTCTAAATGCTATAGATGAAACCCGGATGATGAAACCTACTTTTTATTGAGACATACCATAAATTTGTTTCTTATTATATGAATTGTATCTAAGGACCAATTGTGAATATCAGTCGAGGGAATTAGACGGGATCCCATCGACCTATTTCCGCAGGTAGCATTTTTCAAAATGTAGTGACTATTTTGCAGATTGTATGTAAAGTTTAAAGAATCGAATAAAGAAAAGCGAGGCTTGAAATTCTAGCATTCGATAAAATACTAAAAGCGTAATTCACAGAATCGCGTAAAGAACAGCGGAGCTTGAGATTTCAGCATTCGGCAAAATACTCAAAAATATTGCAAAAATCGTGCCGCTGATTTCAAGATATTTCACTTTGAGCATGAGTAATCTAACAATATTGATACATAAATAAATCAGCTTTAACCAAAAGTATACAATATTACAATATCAATAGTATAAAAACCACAATAACTTTGCTATAAATCTTTAATATCTCTTCGAATGGGATACAAAAATCTTATTAAAAAATAATAGATATACAAAAATTCGTTGTTATAAGGCGTTGATTTTTTTTTCAACATTTATTTCTTATGTTAGAGAAAATAAGTTTGTTAGTTTGTTCTGAAAGAGAATCAAAATGGCGGATGTTTTCAAAGCTGTAGAAAATAAGGATGTGGAGGGTTTAACCAAACTTTTGAAAGAAAAACTTGACGTAAATAAAGTTGTTGATAATAAAACTGCATTCTACAGAGCTGTTGTGAAATACACAGGTACAAAAGATGATGCAAATCGTAAGAAACTACTACAAATCATGGCAAAACTGTACAAAGCTGGTGCTGATGTTAACTACATAGCAACTAGCCAAACGAATAGCTATAGTGAGTCAGCACTACACCACGCTGCTAGGTCCACTGACTTCACACTTATTGAAGAGCTGATGAAATTCAAACCTGATGTGAACTTGAAGAATAGTACTGGAGAGACACCGCTTTATTCTTTGTTTAGAAGAACAAAAACAAATAGCGGAGGCCGGAAACTCGTTCCGTTTCAGTGCTTTGAATTACTTCTAAAAAACGGAGCAGACCCGAACTCAAAAAACAAAGACGGAGTCACACCATTCCTGTTCGCAATGAACACTTATATTTGGAACAAAGATGATGATATGAAATATGTTGATTTGTTTCTGAAACAGAAAGCTAAAGTTAATATAAAGGGTTTTAATGGCAATACTCCGCTACATTACGCAGCTTCACGATCGACTCGAGGTATTTGTGAATTGTTGATTCAAAACAAAGCTGATGTGAACGCCCTTAACGATGCCGGTGAAACGCCACTGCATTGTTCAATCCGCCTTGCACAATTTAAATCATCCTACCGTAAGAACAGCTACCAAAATTACAAGAAGGCTTGTGTTTCTTACATGTTGCTACAAAAAGGCGCAAAGATTTTGAAAAATTCTGATGGGGAACTACCACATTTCGTGTCAAACAAACATCCGTTATACGACTTCGCCGCCATTATGGAATTCAAAGGTGACGTCATCAGCGCCCAAGATAACAACGAGAACACTTTCCTACATTGCTTAGCCACAAAAAGCAAAGGAGATTTACTCGATGTGCTCAATGGAAATGCAACTGGAAAGAAGTTTGATTTTACGATCAAAAATAAAGATGGAAACACCATTATGGATTTGGTGAAAAATGAAAATTGGAAAGACGCTGAAGAAGTTTTGAAAAAATTGGGAGCTACTTCTAACAGCAGGTAATTATGATTTATACAATTGCAATTTTATTATATTAATTGCCAACAACGTGGGTCATTGTAATTAATTTTAATCTCATCTCTTAAGAGTAAGATTTGTAATTGCATATATGTAATTTAATATGCACCTATAACATAAAAAAAATTATTTAAAATAAAAGCAAAATCGTTAAGAGGGCTCTCTAGATCAACTCCTGTCATCTAGTAAATTGAACAAGAAAAAAATCCCACGGTGAGATTTTTTACGTGAGTTTTCAAAGATTAAACAGGAAACAACTTAAGGAAGAATGATAAAAAATATCACCCGTGAAATTTAATCTTTTTAACTGTGAGATTTTGGTAAAAATACCACCGTAAAGTGTCAAAATCTAGTCGGTTGTTAAACCGTCGTACTTTTTACTGAAACCATTTGATCACGTTCTCTGATCTAATGTAAAATCTTTCATTTTATTGAAATTTTATTTATAAATATCTAGCAAAACCAGCAAGGATTCTTCAAAAACCAAGTCGGCGACAAACACTCATTTTGATGTCATGATTTCTTATTGCCACGCACAAAAGAAAGCTGTTCACAAGGTGCGAGACTACCTGCGACAAAAAGGTCTTAAAGTGTGGATCGACGAAGAGCAGATGGCAGGTAATCTCTTAGAAGAAATGGGTAAGGCAGTTATGAAATCAACAGTCATTGTAATGTGCTTGAGCCCAGATTACGAGAAGTCGGCTAATTGCAAGAGAGAATATCAATTCGCTGCCAAGAAAGACAAACCGTGCGTCTTTTTGAAAGTTGTTGATAGTTTTGAGCCAACAGAATATAGTTTGGATATAATGATGGGCATGGATTTGTATTATCAGATCGAAAATAAAGAAGGTTTTGATTCAAGCATGCCACGTGTTCTAGAACGCATACAAACACACGTTAAAGCCAAACAATCATAAACTTGCAGATCCAGATATAACCTTTAGAAATTAAATAATAACATTTCATCGACCATACCATTAAAATTTGATTGTTTTATTGACTATGATTTTTTGATTTTGCAAACCCTATAATTTTGGCTGAATCCGTCTGTGATGATATAAATTGACTTGGTGATTTTAATCATAATTCACTCTCCTCCTGAAGCTGTTGCTATATGCTGTGTCAATCCGCCTTTGATTGATAAGCTACACTTATTTTTAATAGAACAAATTCTTATTTGAACATATGTGATATGCTTCTTAAGAACATTCTTTTCTTCCATAAAAAAAATAAAGAACAAACATTTTGTAAGGAAATTTTAGTAATTTTCAAGTCATCCAAATCGAAGAAGTGAAAGGGTATTATTTAAGGTTTTCATATAAAAACACTACAGGTATTCAAGAAAATTAATTGAATTTTCGAATGGATATTTTAGACTTTATAAAAAAGGTAGATTTACAAGTGTAGCAAAATATTAGCAGAAGAGAAACTTGTCAATAATTGTCATTCACGATGAAATGTTTTTAGGTAATTGTCATTTTTTTCGGAGATAAAAATATGCGTAATAAACGTAATGGTCTTTTTGTTTTAATTTGTGGTTTTTGTTTTTACTATATATCATTGATTTGTGTGTTGATGCTACAAGGGATACGAAATCTTTTAAACATCATAATTTGATTTGATAATTTATTTATAATGTTTTTTTTTTGTTTTTTTTGGAAATAATAATCATTTCAAAAGCTAACGCGATAATTCCTTCCAAAGAATCCAATACTTAGAATAAGAAATGTTGATTCTAATACAAATGCGACAAACTACTCATCAAACTCCTCGTCAAACTGTTTGATGACTGTTTGATGAAAATTTCGAATTTCGAAA
>JAUKWF010000302.1:0-13279 GCA_032356525.1 Eutonina indicans
ATTTTCATACCACATCGATAAAAAGTGTGTGGCGCATCATAGCAGAAATGTACTTGAAGCGCGAAAAAAAAACGGGGTTTTCATACAGAGGAAACGCGTATTTATTGGCCTTAAATTTTACTGCTTTTTTTCGATCGACGGGTGCGGAAAACCTCACCTTTTAAATCCTGCTTTTCTGAGTGTTTACAGCCTTATCACGCTAGAAAACCCTATATATTCCCTATAAATTTCTTGTTCTCCCCCCTATAAATCGCCTATACATGGCCTATAAATTCTCGATAAAAATATCGCTATTTTAGCCACCGTTTTCACACTGTTTTTCTCTCTTTTCAGGAATATTTTATTCCAATTTTCGGAAGGGTTTCCGCGCTATTTTTTACCACTTTTTGCGGGTATTTTTATGCGGTGTAAGCGGCGTTTTTAATCCTCTTTTTTTACCCATATTCAGCGTCAATATCAAAATAATATTGGGCTTTTTTACTGTTCAAACTGAACCAATATCCCCCACTGTTTAAAAAGATAATAGGACGGCACTGACTGAGGTTTTTAGCCGCGATTATAGATTGACAAGGGGTAAAAGAGAGCACTGATAATACGAATAAAAGACAATTTAAAAGAACCTTATTCTATGGACCACACAATACCTTGAAAAGGTATTCATCTGCTATTGTTAATCAAACCGCATCCGTTGAAAAAATGAACGATGCATTTTCATATAATATTTATAATAAAAGATTACCTATATTACTTTATTTTCAAATATTGTTATTTGCGCAAAGTTTTAAGCCCTTTTTAGATTAAAGATAATCGATCATCAGCAGTAACAGACTGCGTCACTGCCTATACTTACTCGGTTTAAGCCCTACTCATATGTTTATTCTTAGCCCATCCCTCATTCCCCCCCCCCTTCCTCTCATTATTCATTCACTAACATTTCAACGCCTTGTATCATTTAAAGTCATCCATCTACACTCATATTTCGACCCTTTGTGTAAGCCTCGCCTTTAATACATCTCTGTAAAAGCCATAATGGCGTAATGTGCGACTCTTTGTGTAAGCTTTGCTATTGGAATTAAAACGTTCGATTAGTTTCGACGGTTTGTGTAAGAAAAACGCCTTCCGTTTTTTTAAATATGTTCGACGGTTTGTGTAAGAGATCCAAGTTTGAAAATGCTAAAAATGTTCGACGGTTTGTGTAAGAAAAAAGCTTAATATATTTCATTAAAATCCCTTTATCTGATAAGGCAATTTATAACGTAATTTATTCATTAAATACTTTGTCTATTTAATAGGCAATATACGCGATAAAACTTCGACTGTTTGTGTAAGTTTTCATGCGTTTTCTCGTGCCATATAGCTCCTGCGTTTAACAGCAGCCCTATTTGATACGATTCCTTTCATCATCGGTACTTTTTTACCACCACTACAAAGAAAATTTTGTATATAAAAACAAAAAGCAATGAAAAGATCGACGCTTTGTGTAAGGAGAAACACCTGGTTATTTACTTTTCTCTCTAGCACTTTATTTATTTAATCTTGCAAACAATGACCTTGCTTAATCACTAAAGAGAAATAAAAAAGTTAACAAAAGGTAAAAGATCGACTATTTGTGTCAGTCTTTAAGTTAGAGGAATGCCATTCAGTCCCAAAATATCTTCAGTTACTATCAAAGGGACTGACGATCAGCAGCGTTTAAATAGTACTCCTAAATAGTCACTGTATATTTTCGATGCTGTTTTAATACAGTTTCGACTCTTTGTGTAAGTAGCAGATAGCAGTTATCAGTTATCAAAAACAATATTTTTGACTTTAAGGTGTATCTTCGACGGTTTGTGTAAGTGATCACGAGTATCCAGCCCCTAATATGTACGTTTATTCTTTAGTGAATGTATCCTCTGAGCCAATGGTCCGTTTATCACCCAGCTTTTCCTGCTTAGCGTATAGCCATAACTAGCAGCCATATCAAATGGACATACTGGACTCTTAATCGTTGCTCAGCGTCCTTTATAGAGACTAAAAAGCCAAGCCTCTGCGATTGAACGTGAAACAGCAACCGTCTAAATCTAAAGTTTCGACGGTTTGTGTCAGTCCTTTTATTCATGCGTTCAATGTTTCGACTATTTGTGTAAGTTTTGCGATTCCTTATATTTCTGTCAATTTACCTTCCTGAATCAACGAAATATACCCTATAATGCTAGGTATTTACAGTGCTACATTCATCCTAACGGCAGTCATTAAAAACGTTACGAAGCAACCCTAAACTATAATCCTTGAACTGCATTCTTGGTAGTTCGACTATTTGTGTAAGACTTTATTCTATGTGCAGCAAAGTGGTAGACCCCGAAGACAGTCCTAATCAAGACCCGCAACTGAATATGATTCCGGCGACCGATCGCGAACTGAGTCAGCTCATTGTTGCGGAAGCCAATTACGATCGCTGGTCTAATTTTTTGTTCCCACATTCTAAAAGCGGTGACCTCTACGGCAGAAGAAAACGGCAATGGAATATTACTTTGCCCGATGGTGCTGAAAAATCAGCACAGATTGAGGTTATTCCCGCACAGGATGAAAAGAGTTACACCACCAAGAGCTATGATGTTTTTCTCGCCGTTACTGAAATTTGGAAATCTCGAGGGATGACGGATGAGGTGATGGAAATTCGTTTAGGGGATATAGCAAAGATTCTCGACCTTAAAGAAAATGGCCGTGTTGTGAATATGGTGATGGAAGAACTGCGCTGCTTATATGATACAAAAGTGTCCTGGGTTTTTTCTTTTCATTCATCAGACACTAAAGAAGACACTTACAAAAACCAGCGCGTTCTGGAAACCTTTGATTATGTGCAAAAGGCGGAGCGTAATCAGGGGAAAACAAAAACGACCTGCTCTATTCGCCTGTCAGAACATATCCGTTTAAACATTAAAAACAAGATTACTATCCCCGTTAACTTTTCCGCCCGTAAGAAAATTCGCTCGAGTATCGCCAAAGCGTTGTATAGCCGACTGGATAATTTACTGATTCAAAATCCTATCTATGAGCGCAGAGCATTAGGCTTAATCGAAGATTTAAACATTACACCGGGTCGATACCGCTATAAAAGCCAGCGTAAAATTTTACTGCAGACCCTGCAAAAGAACCTAAACGGGGCTGAAATGTCACGTTTAGGCCTACGTATATTAGTCGAAGTAAAAGAAACTTCCGACGGTGAAGACTGGAAGTGCATTTTTAGAACCAATGAAGATGTACAGCTAATAGAACAAGATAAAGCGCCTGAAACTGAGGAGGTTTTCAGCAAAGAATCGATTCAACTTATTGATTATATTAACAAAATAGTAGGTCAGTCATTTAAATATGACGATTGTTACCGTAAAATATCTCGACAGTATGAAACCGCACTGGTTAAACAAGTGATTGACGAGTGGCAAGATACAACTAGCCGTAATGATGCTATTCCCGATCCGCAAAAATACTTCATTAGTTTAATGCATCACACGATTCATAAAAAAGGATTTGAGTGGATAAATCCCTGTGAAACTCATTGTAAATACCGCCCTGAAAATATGCTTTTTTAGCGGGAAAACAGCAAAAACCAAAACACAGGTTAATAACAAGTTATACATAAGTTATCCACAGAAACTTCGACTATTTGTGTAAGAACTTCGACTATTTGTGTAAATCACTCTTTGTTTTATTGATATATTTCAATAGGTTATAGCTGTTTTTTTGACGGGAGTATTTATTTAAGTATTAAGATATTTTTTATAATTATTAAAGCGTCTAAAAATAAGCCTTTTTTTGATGGTCACTTTTAAGCTAAAAACAGCAACCATTTCTAAGTAATAAATATTCAAAATATGTTTATTATCGAGATAAAAAATTAAACCTATTTCCTTTGTAATAAAAACAATAGGTCATATTTCTGGAAAATTTTTAAAAATAAGCTACATCCTTGGTAAAATAAAACCTCAAAGCAGGAAGCCCGCACAAGCTCCTAAAAGACACCCCCAAAAGTTTTTTCCTGTTAACAGGAGTCAATGTGTGCCCATGTTTAAAAATCGCTCCTAGGGTGCTTATATTCGCTCTGATGGATGTCGCTTCGTTGTTCTCATTCTTTTATGGTTTACTTAAACTACTTTATTGATACAAATAATGAGTATTTTAAAAATTATACATAGATTAAAAATACTTTAATTAGGATTTTCAAAGGGATTATGATAAAAGTAAGCGCAATATTAATCGATCATTTTCTCCTACAATAATGGGTACTTCTTAATATGAGAATTGCAGTTTACAGTGCAAAGGGATCTGCAGGAAAAACCCCTATTTCCACTAATATAGCGCTAGATAAAGAATATTGTATCGGCACCAATGAAGCCTTCCACATCTATGACAGTTTGTTAGATGATAGCCAGCTTATCGCTTTAGATACCGAAGAGCCCTTCCCGCAAGAACTGGTGGCGATGGATATCGATATTGTTTTTGACCTAGCGGGCTCTATTTCTAAATTAGCAGTGAGTATTACCTCAGCACTGGCCATGGCCGATGTTGTCTTAGTGCCTATATATAATGAGTATAAAAGCTTAGTTGCCGGTTTAAATACGATTAACCAAATCCTGAATTACAATAAGAATATTATAGTGATTGCGACTAAGTTGCAGAAAGGTAAAAAAGAGACCTTTACCCAAGACTGGCGAGAGAGCGCGGACTTTAAGAACATCGAGCAAGCCGTGATCGAGAAGTTTGGGACAGATATTCCTGTCTACCCGTTAAAGTTCTCAAAAGTATTCGACAATATCTTTGAACAGCAGCAATCGATTAAGCAAATGATGGAAGGCAGTGGCTTAGCGCAATACAATTATCGCGAAGTGGCGCAACAATTTGATGATATTTACCAAGCTATTGGAATTGAATAATGGGCAAGAATGATTTATCCAGTTTAAAAATTAAAATGGAAAAAAAATTACCCGATAACAAAGAAAAATCGTTATTAAAAAAGAAGGTGGGACGGCCGCAAAAGGCGCCAGCCGAGTGCGAAAGTGAGGTGATTAGTTTAAAAATTACGCCCGCTGAACTGGCGATCTTAAAAGAGAAAGCTGGGTTAGTGCCTTTAGGGCGCTATTTAAAGCATCATTTACGGACTCAAACGACGATTTTCGACGCTGATAGTGAATAATCAAGATTAATCCGCCACGCTGATAGTGGCGGGTAACCTCAATACAGAGAACACCTCACTCGATTAAACGAACCAAATCCCCCCGGTGATAGCATTATCCACATTGGCAATATTTTCAGCGCTTTCGGAAAAGCTGGCTAAAATCCCTGGGCGTGTAATTTCTGCATTGTTTAATTGGTTTATCCAATATGTTTGCCCACTGCTGTCCGGCGCTCTGTTTAATACATTCTTATATAACAAAGTGAGAAAGTCTAAGTGAGTTATCGTATTGGTTGAACCGTATGTCTGGATAAATTCATTGGAAGCGACAAAGCTCGACGATAACGAGTAGATACTTGTTTTATTTTGATCTAACTCTTTAATCCAATAACCTAATCCTTCTGTGTCGGGAGCTCGATCAAAAGCGGCTTTATACATGCGGTAAGCGATGCCTGCATTGCCTGTTTTATCAAACGCGATGGTGCCGTTGCTGAACTCTATACGTTCTACATTTTGATAAGTTTGTTTGGTTTGCAGCGCGTTATCGATATACACCGTGTAAAAACCCGCACTACCAAAATCTTTGCTGTCACCCAGGTAAGTCGCAGTGGTGGTGACCGTATCAAAGCCATCGCCGCCGTTGACATCGATCTGATTGCCATCAGCGATCACCTTATCGTTTCCGGCACCTAGAGATACTGTATCTTTTCCTCCACCGGTATTAATAATATCGTTGGCTTGGGTTCCGCGTAGAAACTCAGTGGCCGCGGTGCCGACTTGGGTCAGAGTTTCGGTGGCTGCATTCCAGTTCCAAGATGCTAAGTGACTGCCAAAGTTGCCACTGGTGCCATAAACCTCTTGAGCAGCTTTAATGTCTAACTGCCCTAAATTAGACAGCTGCGGGTTACTGTAACTGAGCACCGTATTGGCGCCATTATCTAAGTGACTCGGTAGTGTTACCGAACCTTCGAAAGGGTGTTTAAAGCCTATTGCATGCCCTATTTCATGGAGCAAGGTATAAGTGAGGCTACTGTCATAACTGGAGGAGGCACGGTAGGTGGTATCAAGTGCTACACCTGTTGAAGCGGATGTTGGATTGGCGTAATTGACCACCCGTTGTTGATTCGTACTAAAATAAGCGGCAGATATAGGGTAACTGGCAAATGCCACGGTATTGCTACTGACACCGGCGACCTGTTTAAAATCGTAGAATCCAAATTCTACGTCGCCAGTGTTTTGTTGCACTTCTAAAAACTTGACTCCTGAAACACTGGACCATTGTGCCAGGGCTTGTCGAATCGCGACTTTCTCTCCTTCATTGACGGCACTAAAACTGCTGGAGTAGCCATCGGCGATTGACCGTGCATTGGCGCTCTGTGAAAAAGAATAAGTGACAAAAGCGGAGCGACCTAGGGTCGTTACGTCTTTGGGAATAGACCAATAACTGCCACTCAGCAATGCGCTGTAATTGGCGTTAACTTCTGCGTCGGTTAACATATAATTTACCCAAATAAATCGATGGAGGGCCGATGGTATAAGGCCTAACAATAGTCTAACCATTCGGCAAGTTCGGGACAAGTGCAGACTTGTATCACTTTGTATAGTTGATTATATAGTGTGAATTTCGTGTTTAAAGTTCAATACAGGCGGTTAAAAAAAGCGGAAGCGGTTTTGTCGCCATTCTTGGGCATCGATCACCCCTGTTTGATAGAGATTGGGCCAATCGATGAAAAAAGGGGACCATTGATGACTTTGACTGAAGAATATAGTGCCTGTGCAGAGAGTAACAACACTGGCGGATATGAAGTATTCGGCATTATCCCCTGTGCGAAATCTCCCGCCGAATAAATGAAAACGTCGGTCGCTGAGGGGACTAAAGGGAACACCAGTGACAGTCATTGCATCCATCAGGACATGTGTAAACCCTCCATAAAAAAAGGCGGTTGCTAAAGCGCTGGGGTCGAGGGGGATGCACAATAACCAAGTGATGAGCCACAGACTAAAATAATGGGTCACTCCTCGATGGTTGATTGGGTAGTCTAAGCTTCTCGCGAGTTTTTCTAACCAATCGGGGGCTGTTGCGCCAATCACCGCGAGAGGGATCAGATTAGGATTGACCACGGCTGTGGTGGAGCCTGCAATTAGAATATGATTGAACCATTGCATTAGAGGCCTCGTGTTAGCTGTTTCGTTAAATAGCTATGTCTTAACAAATAGTGATTATAAAGTAGTGATTATAAAGTATTTGTAATATCTGTATTTTAAGTAAACTTAAATTATAGATATTATCAAAATACGATAAATAATCACTGAGTCACTCTTTTAGATAGCTGATCTTCTGTAGGAATGCGTTTAATGCAGGGACTTTATCGCGGTGGCACATCGCAGCCATCTGCAACTGGTATTGGGTGAGTAAGGCTTCTTGGCTTAACCGCCGTTGTTGTGCTGTTGCGACTTTTTCTAAGTACTGTACTTGCTCAGTAATACCGATAACACCTTGTAATACTCTGACCTGAGCACGGGCCTCAAGTGAACTGTAAAGGCCTAAAGTACGTACGGCGTGATTACGTTGCGCTAAGGCGGTGAGGTATTGACCGATTAACTGCGCGGTATGTGTGCGTCTTTGATATTCTCGCTCCCGCTCTCGATAGATTTCGCTACTTGAATACAACGGCATACGCGCGACAATACCAATATAATAATTGCCAATAGCCGCTTGGCTGGTATCAAAGCTATGGCGGTTTTTATAATGCGCCTCTAAGCCAATATCTAAGGCAAAGGTTGAAACCTCAGGATAGCACTGGGTGAGCTCGATAAATAAACGTTCAACATCAATTTTTGGTGCGACATGCAAAGGGGCGATGGGCTGATATAAGCTTTCTTGGTAATGGTCATCAAATCGTGGCAGCTGATAAGGGCCTTGGCGGGGAAGCTGATGGGCTATCGTCTCTGGATTTTTCGCAAAACTTGAAGGAGCCTCCTCTAAGGTTTTAAACGGAGCAGCAGGGATTATCTTCAAGCTGCTGAGGTGATCCATCTGTTGGTCTGCGGCGAAGGTGAGTGCTGAAGCTAAAGACAGCGCGATCAATCGTAAACAACGTAAGTACATGCGGGTACTCCTTGTGTGCTTATTAATGGTGTAGCAATAAATATTGCGATTAACGCAATACCTAAGGAAGGTTAATCCGCGCGACTGGCGCGGCGACCACTGCCGAGCAATTTCAAGCTTGCCAAGACTAAAGACAGTTCCCACCATCCGGCGAGCAACGTCAGTACCATCAAACAACCGATTAACAATCCTGTCGCGTCGTAACCCACTTGGCTAGGTAGGGAAATACGCTGGGGTTCTCTACGTTCAATAATTGTGCGCAGGGAGGGCGGTAAACGATTTTCTTGTAAACTGCTGATTAGCCATAAGGGGGCTTCAAGTACACAGCGCCTAGCGATTTGTGCTTTGAGCCCGGTTAGTTTATGTGCATCATCGATAAATAAGAGTGTCTGCTGGTCGTTGATATAGTGAGGCAGTAAGCAGAGCTTTTGTTGTTGATTGAGGCGTTGCCAAGGTCGCTGAAAACGCGGATTATCACGGTATTCATCGAGGGATGGCCCACCGTCGTACCACTGTGCTATTTCCACGAAATCCACCCAGCTAGACAACGGTGATAAGCTGTCGAGATAGACAGGGGGCTGTTTGAACTTGGCGCCCCAAATAGGCTGCCACTGTGCATAGAGGCGTATTAACCAACGTGTTTTACCACTGTCGTGGGCCCCGTAAATGAATTGACAACGTTTTTTGCAGAGCGCTTGTTCTCTACGCTTTTTGGCAAAGCGATGTGGACTATCAACAATCATCGGAGTGATACAAGATTCACCGTTGATACGAGGTTTTGTTTCGGTTCTTAGCTTTAAAAAACGCACAGAGCAGCTCCTTGCTTGTGCGCCGGATACTACTGGGATTTCGGAGCGAAATGACGATAAAAAAACAGCTACAAATAAGGGGTAAGGTTTATAGCAGTGTTATTTAAAATATAGCATATAATTATTTTTGTAAATAAAGATTACTTAAATTATAAAAATAACTTTAATTGATTGTTTTATGTTAACGCTATATTTGATGTTCATCGTCTATTCCATGCGCATTCGTGTTGAGGAAAGATGCGTAGAACATGAGCAGTAAAGCGCATCATTTGACAGGGAGGTACAGCCGTAGATTCGGATGATGAGAATAATGAAAGGTAATGTCAGATAAGCTGTGTAAGCAGATGTCTTATCTTTATTGTTTCTCATAGTTATTTCTCATAGTTATCTTTACATTCAAATGTTATTTTGTTCATCTTGAGTTAATAATACTTTGCTGTATCCCATATTTACATTGTTTAATGTGGCTTGATGAAAGAACGTATCTGCTGTGCAAAAAATCGTTGCCAGCAATGGCGTTACTTTTCGCGCTGCGCCCGTATTCGACAAGCGAAAATAGCTGATAAAGCACAGCATCATTTTGCTCACAACCACTACCTTTCTTATCTGGTTCTGACCAGCCATTCTGCGCAGACATTTGCCGCCGATAAAAAGAGACTGCTGCGCTGTGTACGTCATCTGTCAATAGCGGGGCTTTGGACGGTGGAGCAGGGAACGCAGTTCCAAGGGCTGCACTTGAATATCATCATCGCAACCGAAGAGCCCCTACAACTGAAAAATATCGAGCGTTGTTGGGGCACGTTAGGCCAGATCTATCAAACCTCCGTAGTGGGTTGGCGCAGTTATTGGCTCTGTGTTGCTGAGTTTCCATCACCGTTTAAATTTAATCGGCAAGCCAAGGCAAGGGGAAAGATAAACCTGATATCAAACGCGATGCCTAGTGTTCATCATCCTCAAATGTCGGCGGTTTATCAGAGCTGGCTGCACTTATATCAGCAACCCCATATTACCCAAAAATATTGGTATCGAGCGACTTTCAGCCTGCGCTGTCTTGCGGCATATTGCAGTAAACAACTTGGAATCCCGCCGAAATCTCGCTATAAAGAGCGGCTTTATGGGGCTTGGGGATCGCGCCAACCTGAAAAAAACCACAGTGAAGGCTGGGTATCTCTGCTTATTATTGAGTTGAGAGAAAGTTGGCAGGCTTTACAACCATGGGATTGGCGAAAAAGAGGGCGGTATTGGTGTTATCAGAGCAAAGTGTGGCTGGCATATTGGGATGCTCAGCGCAGCGGTTTTGGCAGGCCGTATCAGGTCACACTGCTGCTGTGTTATTTGATGGCGGTGCTTTAACCACTGAAGAAAAAGGGGGATAAGGATTGAAGGGGGTTAAAGGACGAGAGGGGTTAAAGGGCAAGAGGGGTTAAAAGATGAGAGGGCGATGATTTTCAATGGCTCTGTTTTTAAAGAAAGAGGCGGTTATTGATGAGGTGATAGAAGACTTAATACTTTGTAGTCGACCACTAATATCTTTTGTAGTAGACGGCTAATACCTATTGATTATCGATCATTGATATATTGAAAGTGCTTTAGGGAACACAGCAATCTTTATCAGTGCAGCATTTATTACTGAAACACTTATTGCTGAAACATGTATTTCTATCACACTTATTACTAAAACAGGGCATGCAACATGAAAAGCAAAAAACTATTAATGATCACCGGTGATTTTACAGAAGATTATGAAACAATGGTTCCCTTTCAAGCGTTGTTGGCGATGGGCTACCAAGTCGATGCGGTTTGCCCGGATAAAATGAGCGGTGAAACAATCGCGACTTGTATTCATGATTTTGAAGGGGATCAAACCTATACAGAAAAGCGTGGCCATAACTTTACCCTTAATGCCTCGTTTAATGAGATTAACCCTGTCGATTACGATGGCTTGATCATCCCCGGTGGAAGGGCGCCTGAATATTTGAGGTTAAACCCGACCGTTATTGAATACGTAAAACATTTTTTTACAACAGATAAGCCCGTTGCGGCGGTTTGTCATGGGGCGCAAATACTGACTGCTGCCGGTGTCCTCGAAGGTAAAAAGTGCTCAGCTTACCCCGCTTGTGAACCAGAAATTGTACAAAGTGGTGCCAAGTTTGCCAATATTGCGATGGATGCTGCAGTCACTGATGGTAACTTAGTCACCGCATCGGCATGGCCTGCGCATCCTGCATGGATCGCTCAATTTAATACGCTACTACAAAGTGAATAATGACATCAGAGTGAATAGTAGTATCAAAGTGAATAGTGACATCATTGATTAAAGTGTCACCCAAGATAGTTAATAAATGGCGTCATATAGGAGTAGGGAATGTGTAAATTATTCATTGCAGCAGATGCACAACTATGGGCATCAGTGACACGTTCCCTGCGCATTGACGGTATGGTGACAAGCGTGAGATTAGAAAGTTACTTTTGGTCCACATTGACAGAAATAGGTGTC
The DNA here is from genome assembly GCA_032356525.1 of Eutonina indicans. NCBI lineage: Eukaryota > Metazoa > Cnidaria > Hydrozoa > Leptothecata > Eirenidae > Eutonina > Eutonina indicans. The sequence continues at coordinate 11,568 of JAUKWF010000302.1, forward strand.
CGTGATCAATTAAGTATTGCGCAGTTATTGACGCGTTTATATCATGAGTCCATTGATGCTGGGCACGATTTGGGTAATTTCAGTTCTTTTCTCAGAGTATGCTGTATGCGCTATTTGTCATTACAGTTAGCCGGTGAATTACCTACCGATACAGGCATTGCGCTCGCTGATATGGACGTTGATGATATTTTAGCCCGTGAACAAAAATATAAACCCTTACATTGAATGAGCGGAATGACTCCCTTCGGTCAGGCATCAAGGAGGGCTCTACACGTCCTCCTCATATAACCAGGCATCTGCATCGTTAAACATTTCTTCTAGCAGCCCACGAACATCTGATTTTTCGGGTTTAGACATCCTTCTATAGGCATCACTGTGAGTACGTAGGCTAAATCGTTTATTGTAATTAGTGTGTATCGTGTGTATTATTTTACTCATCTGACTATAGGGATAAGTATGGACAGTAAATCCTTAGTTAAATTGCTGACATCTGATGGTTGGGAGTGCGTTAAGGTGAAAGGTTCTCATCACCAATATAAGCACCCGATGAAGAAAGGGAAAGTGACGATACCTCACCCTAAAAAGGACCTCCCGCTTTAAAACGATTAATAGTATTTTGAGGCAAGCCGAACTTTTATAGCTAGGCTCTTGCAACTATTTGAAGCAGATCACATTGATATAGATAGGTATATGTATGTACTATCCCATTGTAATACATCAAGAAGATGACAGTTGCTACGGCGTAATTGTGCCTGATATCAAAGGGTGTTTCTCCGCAGGTGACACATTAGAAGAAGCCATAGAACAAGCGACTGAAGCCATTGATTTTCATTTGGAAGCGGCTGAAGAGGGGGAAGATATCCCTAAACCTCAAGATATTGCGTATCATCAGAAGAACCCAGAATACGAAGGGGGGATATGGGCGCTAGTTTCTATCGATCATCATCGATATTTAGGAAAAGCACAACGCTTAAATATTTCGCTGCCCATCCGTTTAATTTTTAAAATTGATGAGAGGGTAAAAAACAGTAGTGAATATAAGGATCGCTCTAAATTTTTAGCGGAGGCGGCGATAAGAGCACTAGGCTAATGCTTTCGGCCCTATGACATTTTTTGATAGGGTTTAATGAATAAATTCATTTTTTCGACATCATTAGACAATCATCATTGCTATTAAATCGACCGCCCCTTCGGTCAGGCATCAAGGAGGGCTCTACACGTCCTCCTCATATAACCAGGCATCTGCATCGTTAAACATTTCTTCTAGCAGCCCACGAACATCTGATTTTTCGGGTTTAGACATTCCCGAGATATTTAAATCGTTATTGTGACCTTTACGTACATAAATATGTGCTTGCGGGTAAGTGTCTTCTAACCGCCGATGGGTTTCCGCTTCAATTTTAGAAAAACCGTTTATGGGTAACCCCATTTCATTGACGACTAATTCAATTCTCATGATTAAGCTCCTAGTATGTTAAATACGAATCTGTATATATATACAGTATTTTGTAAATAATGCTAGTGTAATATTGGGCTCCGTTGCAAATAGCTGATTAGGACGAGATTACCCCTTAAAGGGCGTTGTTGAATAAATCAAAATTTGACCGATATTGATACCTATCTTTATAATGAAGGGGCGTTGTTGAATAAATAAAAAATAGGCTGATCGTCTTCTACATTCAGTGATTTTTACTCTATTGTAATCGATATTG
>JAUKWF010000303.1:0-13274 GCA_032356525.1 Eutonina indicans
CGAATACATACGAAGTGAACGCAAAGAGAACGCGACCAACTGAATGGCATGTATTCTGAATACGCAGTAAAACGAATCGATACTGGAGAATGGTGTTATGCATCCCTCTAGTACGTGTGGCCGTCGTTTTTCAATTTGTTGCTGCCGGGGAAGGCACATTAGGCGCTACCAGCTCCTGCACACCGTTATCCAGGGGGAATTCCCTCCCCTCTGTGACAAAATTACAGCAACGTGTCATCAGGCCAAGGTACTGGAGCAGATCTTCGTCCGGTATTACATAAACCAGTTCTTTATTAAGCAAAACGAAGTTCAATATCCCAAATTCGGCGTGAACCACGTTCTTTATGTCGTTCAAAGTAACGGGGCGGGGTTCACCCGGCTCCCCTACTATTATCAGTTTTCTTGAATCACCGAATTGAAATTGTATTACGGTTCCTGACGAAAATATTATTTTGACTGATTTATTTCTTAAACCAAAGTTAATATTTGGTGAGGATTTCAGAGAAAACCAAGGAGAAGTAATTAGGGCATTCAAAATTGATTAAAAGTTGATTAAAAAGTGATCGGTGTCTACACCCCAGTTTCACAAATAGGACAACCTCGGTATTAATTCGAGATTTTCTTTCTACGGTAACTGGCGGTAACTGTCGTTTGCACATTTACGGGAAATTAGCAAAGAATTGAACAAATGTGTTCAAATACAATACAACGCTGACGACTAAAAATCGGACAAGTGGACCCGATAACGGACGCACAACTATAATTTGATTAATGTCTGTACTTGTATTTGCAAAATGCTGAAATTAATACGAGAATACATTTTTGTTTTTGAAATTTCCAGACAAAGAACTTGCAACAAACGGCTGAACTTTTAACTTTCTTAATACCATATGTAAGAATACTAATTTTGTAAATGATCAAATGGTCAGTTCAAATATTATTTATTTTTAATATTCCCAACATTCAAATTTCAAAGCGGACTATCGATACATATTTTTAAAAACAACCCACAAAATCCATATCAATTGGAAACATATATGTATCGATATGAGCAGCAGAACTCCGATGGCGATAGGAACTCGCACAGATGATTTTTGGATAGCCACTGCAACCGTTCTAGTGCAGAATCGGTCAGGACTGTTCGTTCCCTGCAGGGCCTTGTTAGATTCTGGCTCTCAACTGCACTTGGTCACCTCTCGGCTTGCAAATCAACTGCAACTTAAGAGGTCGAGGTCGTCCGGCTCCGTCACTGTAATCGGGGATTCCAATTTCGCGACTGATGGATTCTCGGTAGGAATTGCGATTCGGTCTGTCACTTCGGATTTCTCAACGAGCATAACAGCAGTTATCGCTCCCAATATCACGGATCGCCAGCCAAGTTTTAATGTGGACATTGGGGACTGGAAGATTCCAGAAAACCTGCAGCTCGCCGACCCGGAATTTCATAAAGCTCAGCGTGTTGACCTGTTAATAGGAGCTAGCCTGTTTTATGAGCTGCTGTGCGTAGGTCAGATAAAGTTGTTGCCAGGACTGCCCCTGCTTCAAAAAACTCGTCTGGGCTGGGTTGTGTCTGGAGGCTGCGCGCGCCCTTGCGGTAGCGCCTTAATAGCTTCACGCGTTCCTTCTTCAGCCAGCAAGGAAAACAGCATTGATGTTGAACTTGATTCACTTCTGCAGCGCTTTTGGGAGGTAGAAAATTGTCCCGGCCCAATAGTTCAAGCCACTAAGGAGGAGCTAGATTGCGAGGCCCACATTGTTAAAAATTACACCCGACTGCCAGCTGGCGATTACTCGGTACGGTTGCCGCTAAAACTCCATTTGGACTCTTTAGGAGATTCCTATCCTCAAGCTTTGCGGAGATTCTTGTCGCTGGAAAGGAAGCTTACAAAGCACCCTGGCTTGAGGGTTAAATATGCGGCGTTCATGAAGGAATATCGTGATCCGGGACATATGTCGCCTGTGCCTGCCTCCGAGGTCAGCTCGTGCCGATATTTTTTACAACATCACTGCGTCATGAAGGAGCACTACCATCAAGCTTCGCGTTGTCTTTGACGGATCAGCTGCCACTTCCACTGGTTACTCGCTTAACGATGTGTTAATGGCTGGCCCGGTCATCCAGCCCAAGCTATTTCACATCCTAATTCGATTTCGCTCACACCCAGTTGCCGTTACAGGAGACATATGTAAAATGTACCGATGTGTAAGGGTCTCGCAAGAAGATAGCTATTTGCAGTGCATTGTATGGAGGAACTCCCCGATCGATGACCTTCAAGTATACAAACTCGACACAGTTACCTACAGCACCAAACCAGCCTTCTTCTTGTCCGTAAGGGCTATGCAGCAGTTGTCAATCGATGAGCAGGCATCGTTTCCCATTGGATCAGAAATCCTTGGGCGCGATTTTTACGTGGATGATCTTATCTCCGGCTCAGGCACGGTAAAGGATGCTATCAGCATAATGCAGCAGACGGCTGGCATTCTTGCGAAGGGCAAGCTCAAGCTAAGGAAATGGTGCTCTCACATTCCGCTTGTGCTGGAGGGTGTGCCCGCCGAGGACAAGGAGTCATTCATGAAGTTTGAAGATGGTAGCGATTTCACCAAAACTTTAGGTCTCGCTTGGGATCCCGCCTCCGACCAGCTATTGTTTTCGTTCTCTGCCTTTCAGTCGCCATTGTTTTGTAGGCGCTTGCTAAATTTTACGATCCTCTCGGCCTGGTCGGTCCGGTAATCACAAGGTGTAAAATCTTTTTGCAGCAGCTCTGCAAGGAAAAGCTGTCCTGGGATGAAAGCCTCCAGGAAACTCATAACACGAAATGGCTTGATATATGTCGCAGTTTTGAAATAATAAGTCATGTTAGTTTCCCTCGGTTCGTGATTAGCGCAGAGTCTGGTCTTGAGGTGCATGGTTTTTGTGATGCAAGCATTGATGCCTATGGAGCCTGCGTTTATGTGGTTTCTAAAGGGAATCAAAGTTTTAGCCATTTGCTTTGTTCGAAGTCGCGCATAGCTCCGTTGAAGACCATAACAGTACCAAAGCTGGAGCTTTGTGGTGCGGATCTTCTGGCTAAAATCACGAGAGAAATAGTTGGCTTGAAAGTATTTAAAGGACGCTACTATTGTTGGTGCGACTCGACGGTAGCACTTTCCTGGATCCGAGATGAGCCCGCCAGGTTCAACATGTTTGTGGCAAATAGGGTTGCTGCCATTCAGGAGCTGACAGATGTCACGGCTGGGCGTTATGTTCCAACAGCGTTAAATCCGGCTGACATCTTATCCAGAGGTTCCCTGCCGTCTGAGCTTAGCGAATCGTCACTCACCCGCCTATCTTACGGAGCCTGAAAGAGATTGGCCAACAGCTGTTTGTCCTGACAAACCGGTGCTTGAGCTTCGTCGAAGTGTGTACATCGTAAAGTCGTACGTGGATGTAATTGCTAGCTCCAAATTTGCAAATTCTTACCCCTCACTGCAACGAGTGTTTGCATACATTTACAAATTTTGTAATGGAATTCGTCATCCTGGGCTCACCGTCGCACACATTCAAGAGGGTACTCATATGATGCTGCGGTTGGTGCAGCGCGCGCAGTTATGGGAGGACCTGCAGTCCCTAAAAACGCTGGGAAGAGTTTCCTCGTCTAGTCCCATATCCTCGCTCTCGCCGTTCCTGGATCAATTTGGACTTCTTAGAGTAGGCGGTCGCCTCCGGAATTCGTCATTGGACTTTGATGGCCGCCACCCGAAAATCCTTCCAAGGTCCCATCCGGTGACTCTGGCAATTATTTCGCATTACCATGAAAGCAATCTTCATGCCGGACCTCGAGCTCTTCTGGGAGCAATTCGATCCCAATATTGGCCTATTGGGGGGAGGAAGACGGTTACCAAGGCCGTGAACAGGTGCATCAGATGTTTTCGGATTAAGCCGCGGCTGATAGAGCACATAATGGCGGACCTTCCCAATGAGCGCTTGGAAGGATCTCACGCTTTTGAGGTAGCTGGTATAGACTTCTGTGGACCCTTCTTTCACAAGTCGGATACTCGCAACAAGCCCGCGGTTAAATGCTACGTCTGCGTATTTGTATGTTTTGCAACCAAGGCAGTGCACCTGGAGCTGATCAAGGATCTCTCGACAGTTGTGTTTCTGTGCGGACTCAAGAGGTTCATATGCACCCGGCGGAAGCCGAAGCAACTTCGGTCAGACAACGCCACCAACTTTGTCGGCGCCAAAAATGAACTTCTGGAACTTCGAAGGTTATTTCTCAGCAGCGAGCATCACCTTTAGTTCCCATTTCAGAGAACCCTGCCGATCTGGACGTCCTCACTCCGGCGCATTTTCTCAATGGTGGTCCGCCTTCGTCGTTTGACGAGCCAGATATAACGGGCCTAAACTATAATCGGCTTGACTCTTGGCAGCGCATCTCCTTTCTTCAGCAAATATTTTGGTCACGATGGAAGGAAGAGTACTTGACGTTGCTCCAGCCGCGCTCCAAGTGGGGCACCCCAAAGCCTGGCGTAGCGGTGGACAAGGTCGTTCTTGTTAAAGACGAGAATCTACCCCCAATGAGATGGCCTTCGGCGAGAGTCATGCAGTTGATTCCTGGCAGAGACGGCGTCGCTCGAGTTGCAGAATTGAGGACCGCGTCTGGAGTAATAATGCGGGCAGTAAACAAGCTGTGTCTGCTTCCCCTTGAGGACTCTGTTGGAAGCCAAGCTTCCAACGGGGGGAGGATGTTGGGTCATGCAGCCGCCAAAACTGTGCAGTAGACTAATCTCATACTCTTTAATATTGTAAGCCGAAGTAGTCAGTGGTAGCAGTTGCGATGCCCATAGTGCAAACCGCTGTTCTCGCACGCATTTATCTGTACGGCGCTCATTCCTTGTTCTTTTTGTTATCTACCTACGTTAAGCTTGGGCGCTGCATTTCGGCTGTCTGTCCCGCCAATTGCCACTTCTTCGTTTGTCGGAAGAGACTAAACTTGTGCATTCGATATAGCTCTTTGTCGGTCCTAGCTGCTGTAAACAATTCGCGAAATAAACAGTATCGTAAAATAAACAAACTTTCTTCGGCTATTTATTATTCGCAACAGCTATTGAAAAAGCTCAATAGCTAAACATTGGTGACCCCGACGTGATAGTGTTAATTTGCATGCATTAATTAATGCACTTATCCCGTTTATAAATAAATATAAATACATTAAATCGCAATCGGTTAGACAAGTGAGTGGTGATTTCGGTGATAGTGGCTGTGTTTAAGCGAGCTAGCATTACATATATACATACATACATTGCTACATATATCGTTACGTGCATTGACTCCGCTTGCATTTTCGGCATTTATTTTGTGCTCATCTTCCCGCTGAACCGAATTAAAGGCGATTTGTTGCCATGCCCGCTGAAGGTGAAAAAAACAGGGTGACCTTTTTAAAGCGCAAAGCCAATGCGCTGTTGAGCAGGTTGCAGAGGCTACAAACGTCGCTGTCTAATGAGTCGCTAAGCGAATACGACGAACCCACTCTTACGGTGAGGCTGGAGCAGATTGATGAGCTGCAAAGTGCCTTCAATGTTCTACATACAGAACTGGAGGAATTGGATTTCGACGAAATTGGCAGCGAAATGAGCAAGAGTTTCGATGAATTCATCGCTGAATTCAAGGCCAGTGTGCGCGCGGAAATAGCCAAACGCAATGTGCATTTCGCGACGCACTCAACGCTTGCTGAAGGTGGTGTGCCCCACCAGTGTAGTGGACCTCAAACGCAGCCGCGGCCGAGGCCGATGCCGTTGCCGCCTGTGCAGCTGCCAACGTTTGGCGGAGGCTACGCAAACTGGACGGATTTTTACTCCGTGTTCACGAGCATAATCGACAGCCATCCGGACCTCTCCAACATTGAGAAATTTCAACATCTGCGGTCATGTTTGAGGGATTCAGCGCTGGAAACTATCCGATCATTGGAGATTTCAAACAGCAATTACGAAGCGGCTTTAGAGTTGCTTCAAAAAAGGTTTGATAATCGGCGTCTCGTTTTTCAGGCGCACATCACCGAGATTCTGGGTTTAAAGGTAGTACGGAATGGTTCAGTGGCATCGCTTCGGGAATTGTCGGACAAGTTTAACGCTCACATTCGTGCGATGAAGGGTTTGGGCACCACTGAGCAAATCGCTGGCTGCATCATAGTGCAAGTGCTGCTGCAAAAGCTGGATGCGGCGAGCCAAGCTAAGTGGGAGAAGCGCTTGGAGGATCCGGTCTTTGCCAACCTTATTCCGTCGTGGGAATCGAAGGCTGCATTCCTGGAGCAGCGATGTAGGACTTTGGAGGCCGTGGATTGCGCCATGGCAACCTATGCGTCAGGCGTTCAGGTGGGCAGAAATCGTTCGACGCTAGTTGCTACCACCCAAAATTCTCTTGGTTGCATGCTTTGCCATAGTGCAGAGTCGCCATACGTGGATGTAATTGCTAGCTCCAAATTTGCAAATTCTTACCCCTCACGGCTGTCGATGTCTCCTACTTGTGTAGGCGTGGTGGTTTAGAGGGAGGGGCGGTGTATATTACCGATGGGTCGGTAACTCCTACCCACCCCCCACCACCGCCATAGTTTGGAGCGACGGCCATAACGGAGGAATTGGTGGAGCGACGATTGGAAGAATGTGGTCGGGCCCGGTATGGAAGAAGTGGGTGTCCCTACGAAGTGTCCAGGTGAGTATTACGGTGACTAGGGATACGGTGAAGAGAATGTACACCGTTGTCGAGTGTCGAGAGTTTCCTGCGGCGACGACCAGTAGCTTATTGGATGTTGTGAGTGTATCCAGGTGAAGTCTTTCCAAGGTGAGTATGTTGATAGTGGCATTTTTTATTATTTTCCGCATTGGTGGTAGGAAGAAGTCGGGGTGCTCTTCTGTTGATACCGCCGTGTTGTCGTAGTTTATTTCATTGATTTGTAATGTGCAATTGTTATACTTTATTATAGCTGATCCATTGATATTAGTTATGGTCTGGTTGGAGGATATGATTGGGAGGTTGTTCCCGTTAAATACAAATATGAAGCCTTTTTCCGGTTCGAACACATCGGTCGTGAGTCCCGTTTCCTTTATGTCGCAGTAGCTGGTCTTATTTTGGATAAGGTGTCCCAGGCAAGTATTATTTTTAAGATTATTGATAGAATCGATTTCACAGATGAATTGTTCTTCTATTACAGGGCATTTATACATAGTTGAAAACATACTATTATTTTTGTTATTATATATTAAGTACTTAGGTGCTATTACAAATTGTGTGGAATTTATTGGAAGTGGAATTAATCTTGCCATTTCGTAGTTACAACTTAAAAAAATAGGAATTTTGATACTAAAAATTATTTTGTTTTGGTAATTGAGTGTGTTCATTTTTAACAGGTTATAAATGTGTTGCTCGGATTTTATTGTGTAGTTTTGTGTTTTAAAAATTTGTTTGATTTTGGTTATTTCTGTCTTGTCTAAGATGAGTTTTGGAATAACATTAATTTTGGCAAGCAGTGTACTTTCTATAATGTCGCTTAGGTGGCTAAGTAATAAATCTATATTGTAGTTAAGCCTATTTATATATTGTAGTTTCTTTATTTCTTCTTCGTTGTTGTATATTTTTGTGTAAATTGTATTTTGAGTGTTTTCGAAGAAGTTTTTAATCAAATTCTGTTCATTGTTAATGTGTCTTGTTAAGTTTTTGAACCGTAGTTGAATTTCATCATTGAACGTGTTCTGTACTTCGAAGTTATCTGTTTCTATATTCTTTGCATCATGTTGCCAGTGACGACTTTGACTAAACTACCTAACCCGTTAATAAGACCACTTTTGTGGCGTGAAAAGGGTGTTAGTGCGTCTATTTTACTTTGAGTTTGGGCCAGTTTAGCATTTAGTATTGATATAGAATCGGTGAGTGTTTCATCTTGTCTTAGGGTATCGATGGTGTGGTATAATTTTTCAATACAGTTGGTGTATTCGGACAGATCGATTATGTGGCTAATTTTTTTATAGTTTCCTATCACGAGTGTTTTCCCTAGCGGCACTTTTGCTAGGAGGTTGGTGCTATTGAAGTTGTGGATGAAGATAGATTGGTATGCCCCATGGCAAGATCTGGAATGCAGGTGGAAAGGCTTAAGTCATTTGGAGGTTTGGATATTTTCCTAATTTTTGATTTGTGGATTTTTTGATTTCTTGTGGTTACTAGAGTTTTTCCTTTGTCTTTTGCTGTTCTGTGTAAGGAAAACCGTGGTGTTAATTTATTTCTCCTGTTTTCTTTTCTGAAAATTGTGCTGTTAGGTTGTACTGTTGTTGGTTCTACTCTGCTTGTGTTTAGCTTTTCTGTCCTTTGTTAGGCGTTTGTGGACAAGTTTTCTTTTATTTTGGAGTATTGTTTAGCTTGGAACGTATTTAGTTTATTTAAAAAGTCATGCTCATTATTGGGTATTATTGTTTTCTCAAATAAATGTGTTCTACCATTAAAAAGTTCAAAAGGTGTGTGTTTAGTGGTGGAGTGGATTGCGCTATTATATGTTATTATAGTTTCTGACATTATTTCTTCGTGGTCTGTAGGTAGTTTGTGTTTTTTTCGTGTGTCTAGTATTATTCTGTAAATCTCTGTCAAAGAGGAGTGTAAGCGTTCTACTGGAGAATTACTTGAAGATTGCTGGAAGGATGTGACATGGAGAAGTATATTATATTGAGAGCAAAACTTGCGGAATATGTCGTTGCAGAATTCTACTCCTTGGTCGTGTATTAGTTTTTAGGGTAGTCCGAATTGACTGAAAAAGTTTTTGATTGCTTTGGTGCAATTGATACCGTTTCTATTTGGAATGGGGTAGACAGCTGCGAATTTTGAGAACTTGTCTATGATTGTCAGGTTAAAATTATTGTTAATAGTATAGATCTATATGTGTATTATGTCAAGGGGTTTCGTTGAGGTTTCTGGGGTTTCAAATACGATATTTTGTGGTCGTCTGTCGAATTTGAGCTTTAGACAGGTTTCGCAATTCCTAATTAATTCAGCGATTTTGTTTTTCATATTGGGGAAGTAGGTTTCTCGTTTGAGGTGAAGGAATATTTCGTCTATGCCTCTGTGATTGTTATTGTGATATTCCTGAATGAATTTGTTTTGTTCTTTTTGTTTTTGTGTTTTTGTGTGTGTAAAGTACGTTAAGAATGCTTTTTCGATTAATGCGGAATTATTATCGTCCGCCAAGAATGCGCAAATCCTGTTAGGTTTTAGGGTTCCTTTCAAGATTTTAACAATATTATCGAAATCGAAGCAAGGCTGTGAATATTTTTTCCTAATCTTTTGTTTAAATGGTGTTGTAGTTTGGTAAGACGTATTTGTATCTATTTCTAGTATGAGTTGCGTGTTAAATTCGTTAATAGGTTTTTCGGATGTGGGGCAAGGCTTAACAGTCAGTGTTTCGTTGTGGTTTAAATTTGGGTCCGCTCTACTTAAGGCGTCTGCAATTACATTTTGTGAAGCTTTCTTGTGAATTATTTCGAAATTGTATTCCATGAGTTGGAGTCTCCAACGAATTATTTTCGAATTGGGTTCTTTGAAATTCATAAGCCATATTAGTGGCTTGTGATCTGTAACAATAGTAAATTTTACGCCATAAATATATGGTCTGAAGTATTTTACTGCCCATATTATTGCCAACATTTCTTTTTCTATGGTTGAATAGTTGACTTCGGTGTCGGAGAGGGTTTGTTTGAGATAGTACGGCTCCTAACGCGAAGTTACTAGCATCCGTAGTAAGAATGAATGGTTTTTCAAAGTCTGGGTGTATGAGTATTGGGTCATTGGAAAGAAGAGTTTTGCACTGTTCGAATGCGTCTACAAAGTCTTTGTCTGTAGTAACTTGTCTTTTCCCTTTCAATTGCTTAGTCATGGGCTTCGTTATTCGTGCAAAGTCTCTTATAAACTTCCTATAATAACCCAGTAAACCGAGAAAAGATTTGATAGCTCTTCTGTTGGTGGGGCAAGGAAATTTTTTGATCGCACTTATTTTGTTCGGGTTTGGTTTAACTCCGTCTTGTGTGACTATGTGGCCTAGAAATTCTATCTCTTTCCTTAGGAATTCTGATTTTGAAGGTTGTAGTTTAAAGTTTGCCGCTCTGAGTTTTTCGAATACCATTTTTATGTCCAATAGGTGTTTTTGTAGGGAAGGCGAGAAAATTATAATATCGTCAAGATAGACTAGGCAAATGGTGCCGTTGAGATCGCCAAGAACGCTGTCCATAACCCGTTGAAAGGTAGCCGGTGCGTTTTTTAAGCCGAAGGGCATCCGTGTGAATTCGTAGTGACCCCCTTCGACTGTAAAGGCTGTTTTGGCGATATCTTTTGGTTTCATCTCGATTTGATGAAAACCGCTAGTTAGGTCGAGCGTTGAGAAATATTTTGCTTTGCCTATGCTATCTAATATGTCATTTATGTTTGGGATGGGGTATCTGTCCGAAATGGTTTTGTCGTTGAGTTTCCGGTAGTCTATTACAAGTCGCCATTTCCTGTTCCCTGTACCGTCTAGTTTTTTTGGGACCACCCATACCGGGGCGCTCCAAGGGGAGTGGCTAGATCTAATAATTTGTTGATCTAACATGGAATCGATTTGTTTTTTGACTTCTGTTTTATGGACAAAAGGGTATCTGTAGGATTTTGTGTGGATAGGAGTGTTGTCTATGGTGGGGATGGAGTGTGTGATTTTGTTGGTGAAAGTTAATGGTGTTTCTGGGTTGTAGAATATGTCGCGAAATTGTTTACATAGGGTTGTTAAAGCTGTTTTTTCTTCTGGAATGAGGTGTTCTGTTAGGATTTGTAATGGGGCTTGGAGGTATCATTATTAAGAGGTGTAGCTGATATATTAAAGAGCTCGATATGGTCGTTTTTATTGTATGGGATGGTTTCTAGGGGGTATTCTAGGTATAATAGTTTATCTGAGTCGGATTGGTTAGAGATTTCGACATTGGCAATATTATTGTTTGATTTATATAGTCCTTCTGACAACGATAACTCATTATTTAGTTGTGTAGTACAACAATAGAATTCCCCATGATTAGTCTTTACTGGTAGTGGTAAGATAACTTTACTGTAGGCGGGGATGTTAAAAATTTTTGAAGCCTGGTTAGTGTATAAGAATATTGGGAGTGTAGACTTTGAAGTTACTAGTTGTAAGTTTACTAGGTCTATTTTTGCTTCTAGGTGTGATAATAGGTCCATTCCTATGAGGCCGTTAAAATAAGAGTGAAATTTGAATTTAAATAGGGAAATTTGACCTTTGGTTTTGAACTCGGGTGGCATTGGGAATATTGCCTTTTCCTCAATTTTGAAACTATTTAATGCTGTTGTAATTGAAGTGGATATTGGTTGAATTGTGCACTCTAGTTGGTTTGCAGATCCTGGGTCAATGAAGGAGTTATTGGATCCTGTATCGATAAGAAATGATAAAGGGAATTTTTGTTGGAGGTTTAGAGTTATGTATGGAAGGGATGTTGCATGTGTGGTAGGATTTATGTATCCTGTTGGGTTCCTGAGGCGGGTGCCTGAAAATTTAGGTTGGTAGGGCAGTGTTGGGTGAGTTTTTCTTCTTCTATGTTGTGTAGCCCATAATTTGTTGTTTTATTATCTTTAAACGGGTTACTAGTTCTGTTGCCGTTGTTTGATTGACGATATTGGGAATTGGGTTTTGAATAATGGTTTGAGTGGTTTTGGGTGTAAGACGAGTTACGGTTGTTGCGGTCGTTGTTGTCTCTGTGATTGTTGTTGTTATTGTTATTGTAGTTGTTAGTTCGTCGTTCGGTGTTGTTTTGTGTTGGGGGATATGGGTTTCTGTTCTGGTAACGAGCTCTTTCTCTTTGACATAGCTCGTAAGCTGTTTCGATAGTTTTGGGGTCTTTCAATCTGATGACTGTTTTAAGTGGTTCTCTGATTCTTGAAATGAAGGCATTTAGACAGACTTCGTCATATAGTGTTTTCTTGGCTTCGATGATTGTGGCCGACTGTCCACTGTTGGAAGTAGTGGATATAAGTTGGCTCCTAATCCTCGATAAGCCGAAGAACAATTGCCCTAGGGTTAGGTTATCTGGGAGAGATTGGAGCTCGCCTAAGAGGGTAGCTTCGCTTTTCTTGCTAGAGTATAAACGTAGTAGGTTACTTTTGATATCGTCCCATATAAGTTTGGTGTTGGCTAGGTTTAGAGCTTCGTCTGCTCTTCCAACTATTTTATTCCTAATTGCCCTGAGTGTCAGAAGTCCGTACGGTGTTTGGTCGGTACCCCTAATGAGCATGATTATTTCCTCAACGCTAGTTATATATTTGTCGAGTTGGCCTGGAGTACCATCGAAGGTCGGAAGTTCTTTAACGAAGGCTAAAATATCGGTGGCACTAAGTGCCGTAGCAATACTGCTAAAGCCACTGACAGTAGGTGTTACGGGGGCGGAATTACCTACGGAGGCGTTGCCCGAATCCATATTTATAGGTTGAAGGGGCGGTAAGGGGGTGCTTTCTCTTATTACGGGGAGGGTGTTTGTTTTCGAAACTGATCGTGTAACTCTTTTTGGAAATGTGTGTGATCCTAACACGGAACGAGTTGTTTGTTTAATAGTTTGTGTTAATTTCTTTGACATTTAAGATAAAAATATGCAGTTTACAATGTACTTAATAACTCTTAATTACTTGTTTGTTGTTGGATAGTGTGTGTGTTTTCTTGTGCGTTAATTTCTGTAATATAGTGGTATTATTGTATGTATGTATAAATTGAATACTTTATTTGTGTTGAAAGAGTGAGAGTATGGGTGCATGTTCCAAAAAAAAAAATTTTCTTTTGTTTATTATCATTTTTGTTCTTTTCTTTATTAAGGTGTGCAATTTATATTTGGTTTTGTGGTTTTGTATCCAGCCTTAGAAAACATACGCTTCGCCGTTCATATAGTATTATTTGTTTTTTTTTTGGAGTGTTTGTATGTGTATATGTATTTGTTTTGGTGGTTTGCATATATATATGTACACATGTTAGTAATGATGTGGTACTTGGCCTTACTAAGCTTCGGCAGTGATTATCAGCGATTGATTTCACACAAGTACATTACACGTCACTCTTACACGTTTGTATATATGGTTTTGTTAAGTATATTTTTGTTGTATATATATAATTACAACTTCGCGGTTTGTTGGTTTATAAAAAAAAGTATTTTTATTGATCAAAGACTTAAGCGAATGTCGGAGACAAATTCACGTCTTACACAATTGAAGTATGAATAAAATCTAAATCTAATTTGCAAAG
>JAUKWF010000306.1:0-13256 GCA_032356525.1 Eutonina indicans
GACGTCAATATAAACGAATGTTTAGATCACAAATGTGAACATGGATCAGCTTGTATTGATGGAATAGCAAATTACACGTGTAATTGTAGACCTGGATATACAGGATGGTATTGTGAAACTGATGTCGATGATTGTGAATCAATTCCTTGTCAAAATGGAGGTAAACCATCATTTTATATACATTTAGATAGTTTGAAGCTAATTTCCAGCTAACTGGTGCTTTTTTCATGCAAGATGGTAACCTATGATTTCTTCTGAGCCATGGTATAAATACTGTATAATCATAAAATCTCCAAAATCAGTAACCTGACTGACGAGGCCGACTTTCTACTTTTCTATTATCTAACTTGAGTGAATTACATTACAAAAAATACGTTCGTTTGCGTGGAGTTTATATATGTTTACGTTTTCATTCCAGGATCCTGTATCGATAGCATCAATTCGTTTAGTTGCAAATGTATCTCCGGATATTCTGGCAAAACATGCAATGACAACATTGATGACTGCTCTCCTAATCCTTGTAGGATTGGGAATTGCACAGATCTTATCAGCGACTATAATGTAAATTTGTTTCTATTAACTTTTTTTATTGAAGTGTTTCAGGAATGAAATATTTATAATAGCTAATTTCATCCGCCCAAACTTTGTCAAAACCAAGTGACAAATGTTTCAGAAAATGACGAAAATATTTGCAAATGAAATAGTCAATAATAAAAATTACTACCTCTTTTGGACGTGAACCAACGACATTTCTCACTTTGGAAAAACTTACAAAACTTTAATCAACCATAGGTTTATATGTCTTTGGTAAACTTTATGTGGTGATACTGTATATTTGATAACAAATGAGGTTATCTAACGGCTTGATCATCGTTTAATTTGTCTCTGCTTATTCATATCAACCGATTGAAAAACCATCGAACAAGCAAAGCAAAGGAAGCCATTCCTAAGCTTTAACAAGAAATAAGACTTTACAACTATCAACGCACTCTTAACGGTTTTTCTTTGTTTTATTTTGTTTCTAAGATATTTTTGTTAACAGCCTGCTTAATTCAAGTTTATCGCGTAACATCAATTAAACAATCAGTATTCTGTATAAAATAAAGGCTCTTTTAATGCATCGGTTTTATATGGCTTTGTTATTCAAATTTAGTGTACGTGCCCACCTGGTTATGAAGGGAAGGACTGTGAAATTGACATCAATGAATGTTTACCTGGAATTTGTAATAATGGAACTTGTCAAGATGAAATCAATTCATATAAATGTTTTTGTAAACCAGGATTTAATGGTACAAATTGTGAAATAAATATTGACGAATGTAGAAACTATCCTTGTAAAAATGGAGGAACATGTATTGATGAGATTAATAAATATACATGTCAATGTACACCTGGTTGGAATGGCAAAGAATGTGACGTCAATATAAACGAATGTTTAGATCACAAATGTGAACATGGATCAGCTTGTATTGATGGAATAGCAAATTACACTTGTAATTGTAAACCTGGATATACAGGATGGCTTTGTGGAACTGATATTGATGATTGTGAATCAAACCCGTGTAAAAATGGAGGTATTGATTTTTATGTATTCCTTGAATTCCTCTAAATTCATCTAAGTGATACTAAAATACTTATGATCGGTAGCAGACAAAAATAATGGCATGTAACTCCTTTTCGTTAACGTTAGTCAAGGGAGATTTATTATTGATATGGCCCTGTTCTAACGCCTCAAGTGAGGATCAAATCCCCTGCAAGCAAAGCAAAAGATAGGAGGAGAGTGTAAATATTTATTTTCTTTTATGAATGATACAAGTTAAAAAATTTAAGTTACTATCAACATAACACTCCTGTTGATACAGTGCATTATATTCTAAGACCTTTATTTTTTTATTTGAATGATTATAGCCTAGTAATGTAAGTTTGATGTTTCATTTTTAGCAGCGTGTATTGATGGCGTGGAATCTTTTTTTTGTAACTGCACAACTGGATACGAAGGTGAACAGTGTGGCTATGACATCGATGACTGCTTCCCAAACCCCTGTCGTAGAAAAATAACTTGTTACGATCTATTAGCTGATTATAAGGTAAAAATCGTTTTGTTGCCAGATGCTTTGGTGAATGTTTACAAATTTCATGGTAAGAACTGGTCAGATTTAAAAGAGATATTGGTGTGAAAAATCTTTACACACCCTGATAAAAATTGTTTTGAGAAAATTAAGGCAGAACAAAAAATTCTTAAAAGTCAGATGTTGAGAATATGAATGGTTTTCTTAATGTTAGTCTGTAAGGAAAAACAATTTCAGTTGTAATGACTTAGACATGTAGCAAAACATTAGGATGAGAGTAAGCTATAATTAAAAAAAATCAACTCTCACAAGATTTAGCAGTTAATGATTTTTCAGTTACCGTTCACTCTCTTCATAAAGTCTTGCTACACGTCTAAGTTCGCCTCTGTCTGGAAAATGATAGACGTATAATTAAACTTGAGCATTAATTATTTTATAATTTACACAAATAATGTGAGAGAGACACCAGGCTATTTGCTGAGTCTTGTACTGACGTAAAAACTGGAACAAGCAAAAAATAAAATTTAGAGAAAACAGCCAACTCAATGAGAGAACCATTAAAATGTACAAATCCAGCTAGTTCACAGGTTCCCAATAAAGCTCTCCTCGGTGTCAAAAGCGCTACTAGCGGCATTTGACACGGAGAAAATATTTATTTTATCAATTTCTATTTTAGTGTAATTGTACATCATCCGGTTATGAAGGGAAGAATTGTGAAATTGACATTGATGAATGTTTACCTGGAATTTGTAATAATGGAACTTGCCAAGATGGTATCAACTCATACAAATGTTTTTGCAAACCAGGATTTAATGGTATAAATTGTGAAATAAACATTGACGAATGTAGAAACCATCCTTGTAAAAATGGAGGAACATGTATTGACGAGATTAATGATTATTCATGTCAATGTACACCTGGTTGGAATGGCAAAGAATGTGACGTCAATATTAACGAATGTTTAGATCACAAATGTGAACATGGATCGGCTTGTATTGATGGAATAGCAAATTACACTTGTAATTGTAGACCTGGATATACAGGAGGGTTCTGTGAAATTGATGTCGATGATTGCGAATCAATTCCTTGTCAAAATAATGGTAATTTACAGTTTGTTTATCTGTTGTATTATAATTTATTTTTCATAAATTATTTAAAATTATGAATTGAGCATATAAATATTTACAAAGTAGAACCTTAAAAATTAGAGCTCTTTTTCCTTCTGAAAGAGTCAACAACAAATATTTAAAAAAATAATGAAATGTTAAGTTATTTTAGTAAATAATGTCTGTTCTCTGTTGGGTGATACATGTATTAACAACGGTGGATTAAGACCGCTGCAACATTAAAGCCGAAGACAAAACTAATCAAAAACCTTAAGGATTGAAAAGATTGGCATTTTCAATGCATCATTTACTTTCCTCCTTCAACTTTTTTTTGCAAGGGCCACTCACTGTTAGCACATTTTTCATTCTTTAGGATCCTGTATTGATGGTATAAATACATTCACGTGTAATTGTTCAAGCGGTTTCAACGGAAGATTGTGCGCAAACAACACCGATGATTGTTCTCCAAATCCATGCCAAATTGGAAATTGTACCGATTATACAAATGATTACAAGGTGGGTATTTCCAGTTGGCAATTATAGAAATTTGGAAAGAATGATTGTCTAAGTTTAAAGATGTCAGCCGTGTCAGGTACGAATCCAGCAGGACTGCTCATCTACAGAAGAAGACTATTTAAATATGATTTAAATATCCTTACTTTTCACCGTTTTGTAAATTCTTTTGGCTTTTTAATTGCAGTTTATTCTCCTCTTAAAATTTAACAACCCCTCCTGATCCTGGGATTTCAAAAACAGTGCAGTGACGGTATACATGTTTCGATCTTTATAAGTTTCCAGAGTCAAACCTAGTTTAACTAACCCTGTTGTGTCGTTGATTTAGTCGTTTTGGAACTGGAACTACTTATTTTCTATGGAAAGAAAGTCACACAAAACATTTTTGGATTGAATCGTATCAAATTGATCGTTGATCTATTTTACAAGCACCACAATTATCAGAATATAATAAAAAATTCTGCGTCGCTAACAGTTTACTTCAATATTTTTATGGCTTCATTCTTTACTGTTATGTTTGTATTCAATGTATAAAATAAAAAAATATATATTATAATATGTTGTTTCAGTGCACTTGCCCACCTGGATACGAAGGGAAAGACTGTGAAATTGACATTGACGAATGTTTACCTGGAATTTGTAATAATGGAACTTGCCAAGATGAAATCAATTTATACAAATGTTTTTGTAAACCAGGGTTTAATGGTACAAACTGTGAAATAAACATTGACGAATGTAGAAACCATCCTTGTAAAAATGGAGGAACATGTATTGATGAGATCAATAAATATTCATGTCAATGTACACCTGGTTGGAATGGCAAAGAATGTGACTTTAATATAAACGAATGTTTAGATCATAAATGTGAACATGGATCAGCTTGTATTGATGGAATAGCAAATTACACTTGTAATTGTAGACCTGGATATGCAGGAGGGTTTTGTGAAATCGATATTGATGATTGTGGATCGAACCCGTGTCAAAATGGAGGTATTGACATTTATGTATTTTCTTGAATTTCTTTAAATTGATCTAAGTGGAATAACAAATGTAAACATTGATCAGTTTGTATCTATTACACATGTTACTGCAGACGGTTATACTGGAAGGTTTCGTGAAATTGATGTAAAATGGGCGACAAATATCGGGAAATGTTGGAATAATAACTTTTATAGAGAGACAAAAGATTTGAGTAACAATTGATTTTAGTTTTGGATTAAACGCTGGGTCTTTTGCTCATTATCATAAGAACGAGTAATCTTACAGTGTAGAGTGCAAACGGGATAACTGATAATTTGTGTTTGTTTCTCTTCTATTTATATATACACTGTATTTATAATTTACTAGTGCTTTCATTTTATTGAATGTCTTTACATGGTATACAGAGCACACAGTCAACCCACAGTTGAATATAAAAGTTCCTTTATAATGGCTATAAATTGAATGACGTTCAAAACTTTTACTACAGTTATATATTCTGCAATAATCAGGTTTAACTTTTTTTTTTTAACATTAGGTACTTGTAAAGACGGTGTCAATACATTTACATGTCAATGTACTGCAGGCTTCCAAGGTCACCTCTGTCAGTTCAACATAAATGAATGTTCCCCAAATCCATGCAAATTTGGAGATTGCACAGATTTTGTTAACAAATATGTTGTAAGTATATCTAAATTAATAAATTGTTTCTACAAATTTTATAGAATTATCTTCGTCCTACTAAATAGTAGGTACAGTACAAATCAGAAATAAAAATGTACTAGTCGATTATTGAATCTTGTAATTATTCTACCGAATGTTATTTTACTAATTTTTCGAAAAACATTATTTTTAGTGTAACTGTTTTTCCGGTTATGAAGGAAAAGACTGTGAAACTGACATTGACGAATGTTTATCTGGAATTTGTAATAATGGAACTTGCCAAGATGGTATCAATTCATACAAATGTTTTTGTAAACCAGGATTTAATGGTACAAACTGTGAAATAAACATTGATGAATGTAGAAACCATCCTTGTAAAAATGGAGGAACATGTATTGATGAGATTAATAAACATACATGTCAATGTACACCTGGTTGGGGTGGCAAAGAATGTGACGTCAATATAAACGAATGCTTAGATCACAAATGTGAACATGGATCAGCTTGTATTGATGGAATAGCAAATTACACGTGTAATTGTAGACCTGGATATACAGGATGGTATTGTGAAACTGATGTCGATGATTGTGAATCAATGCCATGTCAGAATAACGGTTTGTTATTTAGATATTTAAGTTTTCTGCAGGCGTGCTTTCTACATTCTTTCTACTGTACACTTTTATTTATTTTTTTCTTTATAACAATTTTTTTTTTAAATACAAAAACCAAATTTCTAACAGCAGTATTTAAACATAAGGTAGCCGACGATTGGTGAGATTGAAAAAAATATTTAAGGACAATATTAAAGATTTTCTTGATACTTTTTAAAACTAACTGTTTATAGAAATATAATCGTATGATAAGATTTGTCTTTTGCTCTTTTATTTTTAAACTCAAGTATGAATCATAAAATTGTAAAATGAGTGTCAAATTCTATCTGTTTGATATACTTACCTACTATTTATAAATGTTATTGCGATTAAACATTATATTTTTGACTGTCATATATTGTTTGTTTGATATCTTATAGGAAGTTGTGTCGATGGTGTCAGTATGTTTACTTGCATGTGTTTGAAAGGTTTTAATGGATTGAATTGTGAAGTCAATATTGACGATTGTCAAACAAGTCCTTGTCAACATGGAAATTGTTCAGACCTTGTTGATGATTATATAGTAAGATATATTATTCATCGTGAAAATGTTTTATACAGGGTACATAAAAAAAAATTAAAGTGGACCTTCTTAACATTTTATAACTCAATTATTTTTTGGCGAACTGTATTTTTGTTGTTAATTCAGTTTTTATTACAAAGACTAAGATTGTATTGTTTGTTTACAATCAAATTTGGACAACAAAAGATAAATTACAATTCACGTGGGAGCTTTTATTCACTTCTATTTTGTTTTATATACCCTGTAGGACTTTTGCATTTTCAGTTCCTTTTGAATTGACTAAAAATTGGTATACTTATAGAAGTAAATTTTTAACCCAGTGAATAGGGTAAGAATGATTTTGAGAAGTATAATATTTTTGTAAAGACTACTTGCATTTAAGATTCACTCATTCTCTTTTTGTAGATGGCTTGTGTCCAACTGTTATACTCAAAATCGTTCTAAATCATCAGTGTTGCTTTAAACTTATTTGAAATCATATTACTATTTAAACTTCATACTGAGTGATTATATACTATATAAGTTTCACAAAAAAAATATAAGATGAACGCAAACATCCTATTATTTCTTTTTTTTCGAGGAAACTTTATTTTTACCTAAAATTATATTGTTTGCTTGGACAATAAAAACCTATTTCTAATATGCATGAGCCTAATAGACATAGGTTTTTGTTTCGTTTTGTTTTTTTTTTTTTTAAACCGTGTATATATATTCTTTTTGGAATTCCCTCGCGTAGTGTAATTGTGTACCTGGCTATACTGGGAAGAATTGTGAAAGAGACATCAATGAATGTGTATCAGGAATTTGTAACAATGGAACATGTCAAGATGGTATCAATTCATACAAATGTTTTTGTAAACCAGGGTTTAATGGTACAAACTGTGAAATAAAAATTGACGAATGTAGAAACCATCCTTGTAAAAATGAAGGAACATGTATTGATGAGATTAATAAGTATTCATGTCAATGTACACCTGGTTGGGGTGGCAAAGAATGCGACGTTAATATAAACGAATGCTTAGATCACAAATGTGAACATGGATCAGCTTGTATTGATGGAATAGCAAATTACACTTGTAATTGTAGACCTGGATATACAGGAATATATTGTGAAATTGATATTGATGATTGTGAATCAATTCCTTGTCAAAATGGAGGTAAGGTTTTTATTGTTCAACTGCTAGGCTATTTAATTGGCATAAAAACAGAAAAATAATCCTTGTAGTTAGCATAGTTCGCTAGAGCTAACATTCACAATTTATACTCATCCAGGGTCTATTTGATTCTCAAGTGTGTTCACACTACGCTCATACTGCAGGAGGGACGTAAACAACCTGCAACCAAAAATCTTGTATTTTGTATTTTGCAAAAGCCATAATGGCTATTAAACATATCATGCAATTTATTGCTAATAGTTAGGATATAAATGTCTTTTGATCTGCTATTTGGGATTGATCCTTAGGCTCCCCGAAGTATGAGAATGAGGTCTTTCATAAATGAGATGTTTTATTTACAATTTACATTTTTAAACGGACGACAAAAAGTAGAAGTAGTAGCTTCAAGCTTTTCCGTAAATTTGCTTTTCTGGTAAGAAAGAATTCGTTAGAAATTGACATAAAAACCAAAAATGTGCTTTAGCCATCTTAATACCAAATTACGTCAGCTTGGAATATGCCATCATTGGAATATGCCATCAGTACTACAGGGTGTATTCGGGGTAACTGCTGTATACTTATTGTTGATTTAGTGTTTTATACCGTTTGTTTACATTATATTTTGAACAAAGTTTAAGTATAGTGTACGGGGAGCTAACATGAACTGTTGGAGAAGTATTTGTTCACTTTCATACTTTATATATACCCTGTATATATTTTATTTTTATACAAATTGTTTCTATCGTAAAATATGGATAACATTTATTTTAGGAAATTGCACAGACCATGTCAATTCGTTTACATGTCAGTGTCAAGTTGGATACCGTGGATTGCTTTGTGAAGAAAATATAGATGAATGTTATCATAATCCTTGTCAAAATGGAAATTGTACAGACCTTGTTAACGATTATAATGTAAGGTTATAAAATCAAATTGTTTTTTATCATATTATATTTGATACATTTTCATAAAATACATTTGGACTTACAGTTTGAAAAAGGAAGTTCATTACACTTCTACCTACAATAGCAGGGGCGGAGCTAGCATTTTTATATGAAGCAAATCCTTAGATATAATATACAATAGTAGCAGTTGAGTCTATAATTTTTTTAAGTAGGTTATTTCATGTTTAGTAGCGTGACTTTGATTGCACACCTTAACGCTAAAACAAATTGGTATCAGATCAGGTATCATGCGTTCTGTTCTTGTTCGAAAACAGTTTTTTTAGTGGAACTGCTGATCTGTCGCAGGTGTGTAATTGATTAATAATAATAACGTTGCTTAAAAATGTTAATATTTTTTAGTGCACTTGCCCACCTGGATATGAAGGAAAGAATTGTGAAATTGACATCGATGAATGTTTATCTGGAATTTGTAATAATGGAACTTGTCAAGATGGTATCAATTCATACAAATGTTTTTGTAAACTAGGATTTAATGGTACAAAATGTGAAATAAACATTGACGAATGTAGAAACCATCCTTGTAAAAATGGAGGAACATGTATTGATGAGATTAATGATTATACATGTCAATGTACACCTGGTTGGGATGGCGAAGAATGTGACGTCAATATTGATGACTGTGTTGTTAAATGTAATGAAAGTTTATCGCTCAAAGAATGTTCTAGATCACCGTGTCTAAATGGTAGTCAGTGTATTGATCAAGTGAACAATTTTTCATGTATATGTTCACCAGGGTTCAAAGGTAAATTGAAAATAAATACTCAATTTTTGGGTGGGTGTCTTGCTAATTATTTTGAATGACTACAATTCACGAATAACTACAAACTTTTTAGCATCAATCCCGTTATTTAATAAGTATAGCTGCTTTCAATTTAACGAATGTTTAAAATAAAAGAAATCTTTAACGAGTATACTGGCTGCTTATGAACTACTAACTTTAGATTGAGGCTGATCGTTGGTATAATCAATTTCTTGTTGTCTTATTCCTTAGGAAGGAGATGTGACGAAAATGTTGATTACTGTCAAAACAATCCATGTCTCCATGGAAAATGTCACGAACAAAAGACAACATACACGTGTGAATGTGAAAAAGGTTACGAAGGCCGTAATTGTTCACGTGACATCGATGAATGTTTTGATGATCCTTGCATGAATGGTGCCACGTGTGTAGATGGTCCTGCATCATTCGCCTGCAAATGTGTTGAGGGATATACCGGGGTGCTTTGTGAAACTGGTAATTTACTAGACTTACCTTGCTAGTGTTGCATTTTGTTTTTAATGGACACGGTTTCAAAACATCAAGTGCTTGGTTTAGTTTCAATATTACAGTCTGTAAAATACACACTCTACTCTGTTTTTATTTACGTACGCTATTATGAAGCATATTTGAAAAAGATCTGAAATTAAATAACAAACTTGTCTGGTAATTAACACGATATAGGAAAGTAATATTTTGAATCCTCTTTTTGAGTAGCGATTTATTGAAATAGTGTCCAGTATGCACAGAAAAAAATCTTTGAAAACTGACGGCGAAAATAAAATATAGATCCCATAGTGTGATGTCAAAATCTTACCGTGGGATTCCAAAATCTTACCGTGGGATTTCAAAATCTTACCGTGGGATTTAAAAATCTTACCGTGGGATTTCAAAATCTTACCATGGAATTTCAAAATCTTACCGTGGGATTTCAAAATCTTACCGTGGGATTTCAAAATCTTACCGTGGGATTTCAAAATCTTACCGTAATCTTAAACTTTTTTGATGGCATGCCGTTTTTTTTGACAGTATAATTGTTTGTAGTTGGTAAAACGACGTATATGTATATGTTGGTACAACTATTCTGTTTTTAGATATCAATAATTGTGATTTACGTTATATCACCAATGTGGTGGAAGGGGCGTTAAAGATTACATCATGGGGCGTGTGTGGGCGACATGGTCAGTGTGTAGATGATATAAATAGGTTTACGTGTGGTTGTTCTAATGGATTTGCTGGACGCTACTGTAAAAGAGGTACGAAGCTACTACAGGCTATATAAAAAAGTTTTGGAGCAAAGACAAACTTCGTAACATTGTCTAATTCCTTTTCTTTCGGGGAAGCTCTTTAATCTTAATTTAGAAAAAGATTATCCTTATATTATCTATTTACAGTACGGCTTTTCATAAATAAATAAATAATGAGAAATCGAACAACTCTTGCCTCGTTTCCGTGATATTACGTATTACGATTCTATTTTACTGTTTCATATATGTTATATGCAGATCTCGATGAATGTGACTCAAGTCCATGTTTCAACAATGGTATTTGTTCACAATTTGCTGTTGGACCTGGTTATTTTTGTAAATGCAAACCTGGGTTTACTGGCAACCGTTGCGAAACAGGTATTATATCGTAATGAATAAATTAAATATCTGACAGAGGGGGGGGCTGGGTGTAGTGAATTTAAGAAATAGAATTAACTGTTACCTTAAAGGAAGACATTTTTGCGGGAATTTATGAGGATGGCCGAATCAACTTTCTTCGAGAAACTTGATTTCGCCATGCGGATGAAACATTTGGGTGATTTTCACAGATTTTTTGGGGGAATTTGTTTGTTGATTCATGGTATTTTTATTTAGATGATAAATCCCGAACAATCATTAAAATGAATCAACAAAAAAATCATCAGAATATTCGAATTTGTGAAATTTTCGCCTGACAAATTATTATATCAGATTTATTAGATGAACGTTGACAGCTGCGAACTTTGCAAACACCCAGATTCATCCCTGTGTTGCAGCTTCACTGGACGAAAAAAACATATTTCTAATCATGGAAATGCGTGGAAAAGTCACATTTTTTTATTTTAAATTCTGGAAATATGATGAAATGTGACCTTTTCGAGATAATTCCATGATTGGAAATGTATGGTATTTTGCCCAGTGTTCTTTGTGGATAACTCATTTCATTTATCCTTTCTCCAATTTTGTACCACCATAGATATTGACGAATGTTCTTTGGGTGGTAATGAAACATGTTGTGGTGATAATACTTGTGTGGATGGAATCAATTCGTTTACTTGTAAATGTCCACCAGGAAAAGTTGGAATCGATTGTTGCTCAAGTAAGAAATTAAGCAACCGATAGGGCGGGCTTTATATGCTATGGTGGACACATGAAATTTGGTACACGTTAGCCCTAAATAGCAGGCACAGATCCAAGCCCTTGCAGAAAGAAATTGTAGTTTATTATGTAGTTCTGCCTAAAATTTTCAGGGGTCTAAGAAATCTTGGATACGCACCTAAATAGACTGAATCAATCAACAACTGAAGAAACATATTTCTAACTTCACCAAAATTTTAAAATATCTATCTAATAGAATTAAGATAATTGGAGTCTATAAAAGCTTAAAAAAAATATTGTTTAGAGCTTGATATTTTCTGACAAACAGTAAGCGTGTACAGTTTTTAAATTGGAAGCAAATTTTATGAATGGTTTATACCAAAATGACTATTATGACTAATGGTGTTATCGACATAATAATGGCAAGAGCAGTGCCGGATTTAGACCCTCTGCAAAATTATTTGAGGAGAATTAACTGTAATTAGAATATCGTTGATAAAAAAAGTTTCTAAAAGATAATGACTTTTTAATTACAGTTCACTCTCCTCCAGTAATTTTGCAGAGGGTCTGAATCCGCCTCTGAAGAGGGTGTATTATAGAAACTATAACCGAACCTGGTTCTTATCTGTGGTGCCATACATTGATCATTATAGATAACTCGTGGTGTGAAAATGAAATGGTTTGTAATCGAAGAGGAAACTGTAGTGAAACCATATCATCTTTGTCAGGAGAAGAATATTTTAATTGTAGTTGCCAAGAAGGTTACCAAGGAGAGCGCTGTGAATTAGGTAAAATTTTGTTTTACTGTTTTTTATTTTATTATTTTTGTTTTAGGCTTTCTTATGAAGATGCTGACAAAGTTTTACGCCCCAATCAATTATCTGTATTTTTGATCCAATTTGATTTCAACTTTTAAATTAGAATTTAGTTTCAGTAGAATCTCTATATCTCGAACTCGCAAGGGAGTAACTATGGTAAGTAAATATGGTAGAGAAAGTTCGAGATAAAGAGATAAACATAGCTTAGAGTAAACAAGTGTCCAAACTTTTTGTTCGAGATAGAGATAAGTTCGAGATGGAGGGATTCAACTGTAATTCAAACATTCCATCATGACGTAGAAAATTGTTTGGACTGTTTAAACGATTCCAATGAATGCCGAATTGATTTATTGAAATTATTTTTGAAGAGTTACTTTATTGAAATTACAACTTTTTAAAGATTAAATTTGTTGTTAGTATGCTGTTAGTGATCGCTGAAAACAGCGGGAAAATTGGGACTTTTCGCACACGGTTGTTTTAGACTCTACATCCGCCCCTGATCCGCCCATGATCCGCCCCTTCGAAAGTAATCAGTAGTGCTTAACGCCTTGGGCGTCTTCTATATTGTGTTTTCAGATGTGAATGAATGTGACGCAGTGAGAGCTGACAATCCATGTCAAAATGGTGCAACATGCATTAATACAGTTGGTGGTTATTCGTGTTACTGTCAAGAAGGTTATGAAGGAGATAATTGCCAAAATTGTAAGTTTTAATT
>JAUKWF010000307.1:1598-13252 GCA_032356525.1 Eutonina indicans
TACAGTACGGAAGTTTACTCGACTTTTTACGAATATAGACTAAATCTTTTTTTAAAAACGACTTCAACAAATGACAACTTTACATTTTACAGTACGGAAGTTTACTCGACTTTTTACGAATATAGACTAAATCTTTTTTTAAAAACGACTTCAACAAATGACAAACTTTACATTTTACAGTACGGAAGTTTACTCGACTTCATACGACTTGACCGTAAACGGCGACAAGCACCGATGTCTTGTTGCTCACCTCCGACTGTTATGACTTGTTGCCCTAGCGACATGGCACCACCCATGATGGCTGCTCCACAACAACCGTTAGCCAGTTGTTGCGCACCACCAGACATAACCACGTGTTGTGGTACAGCTGACATGGCTGCCCCACAAGCTTCAGCGGCCAGTGTCAACTCAATGGACGAGGAGGGTCGTGACATGTACAACGCGTGGAATGCACCAGTCAGCCTCGGTGTTTTCATCAACCCAGAAGCTACACCCGATGACGGTGGTAAAGCCTCCAAACGAGCGTTGACACCTTTCCACCAAACGGAAGGAAGTGGCAGCGGAAGTGGAGGTGCTTTCTTCACATCGGATAGCGCAAAACGGGATCAAGTTCCTAAACCCGTTGCAACAAAGCCACAGGAGAATGTCAAGAAGAGCACCATCGCCAAAGTAAGCGATAATGAAAAAGCGGACGAGATTCAAGTGAAGAAAAATGTTGTTGAAAGTAGCGAGAAGAAATCAGAATTAAATGCAACAGCTTCGGCTATTGAAGAAGTACAAGGAGGAACCGGCAACGATAAGGTACTATTTATTATATCGATTTTATACATTGAATTTTTATAAGATTGTATCAGAGCAATGCGATACTCTTTCTTACTTCTGAAGAAATCCTGTTTTTACCCTATCAATAATCTAAGATTAATTGTTTTTATATCTGACTCAATACAAAAATTAAAATCTATATGAAATTTATTGAAGACTTTCTATCATTCAAAATCTGTCTGTTTTCAATACAAATCAATTCAAATTGGAGAATGAAAAGTTTTTACCTATGATCACCTGAGACACATCACATCGATCATATCCCATAGATTCGAATTTACCTAGCCCTACCCACCTCGTCTTCTACAAATTAGATTAATAACAACAAATTGGAAATTTAAGCTTTGATCAAGAATATTGCTTTGATAGACAATAGCTCCGTTGGATTCAGTCATTACGCTAATCATTGTGATAATAACAAAATACCTTACAGTGTCATATCTAATGATAACTCATGTCGACAACATTGGATTTTTTTTGTCCCGTACTTATATTTTAAATGACCATACAGCCACAACATCTGATCTAACTTTCTTTTCTTATCTCACAGAGACAAACAACTATCACTTGTCAAGGACAAAAAGATTGGTTACAATGTCCAACCTATCAACTCATCAAGATCAAGGACGCCTTCTGGGGTCGCGACGACAAGCAGACGTGCGCGCGGTCGCATGCAGGACGCTCGCTACAATCCACTTCAATGTGTGCACAAGACGAGAGCAATACAATGGCTAAATTACAGAACGCGTGCGACGGTGAAAGCGCGTGCGAATTGGTCGCTTCTCCTGTCTATTTCGACCGTACGGACTGTCCAGATGTTCATAAATTTTTGAGAGTCAACTGGGAGTGTGCTCATAGTGAATCAAGAATCAAAGCGTAGAATATATATGGGGTGCTACTTTTCTACATTTATATAAAAGAACAGCATCAAGCTCTTCCTCGCAGAGATGATTAAACAGTCTCAGAGGAGGAGAGATTGTTCCTAAAAAGACACACCAATTTGAATTGTTTGTCAATTAAAAAACTCTCCTTTGTGAGGATAGATTGTATGGTATTCTTATTGTGTGGTATTCTTATTATGTGTCTGTATATTGGTTATTTTATCTCTAATTTAGAGTGTAGTCGACTACCTAAAATATATTCTATATTTTTTATAACCTCCCATCTCCCACCTATTCCTGTTCTAAGGACATGACTATATTTAAACCTCGTTCAGTGTAGAAGAAAAGAAGAAAAGGCAAATAATGAGAGCAAATGCGAGATACAAAAATCGATTAAAGGATAAGTATTTTCTAATCACAGTTTACTGGTTTAATCCTAAAATGTTGCTATACACATGAACGATCCGTTAAATTTATGACTTATACATTTTGTGGGCCGGTATTAAACGCAAAAAAGATCACAGCCATTTTTACACCAACATGATGAACAGGGATATGGGTCCACCCTTTGTATACAGAATAATTAATAAATCATCTTATTTTTATAATATGAGTGCCAGAAGGTGATCTGGAAGGTTTCAGCAGTGAACTATACTTCTTGATAAATAAAATTATGTAGTTTGAAGCTTTTTAATTAAATTCACTCTCCTCTTGTTTTAAACCTTAGAAAAACAAATTTGTAATATCTGGAGGCGTATCCAACTTAATGATTTTTTCCAGGGTCAAGTGTTAGAGATTAAGTTATGTGTATTATTACAAAACATAATGGATTTAAACTGTCAGACTTGTTTTGATTCTTTGACGAGAATGATACCAAAACATCGTCGGTGTTGACGAGAACAGCTTTCCATAGTAAATCACCAGAAATCTAGACAGAGTAAAATTAATCGACTTTTTAAAAAATGTTAAGAAGTTTACTTTCACTTAAAACTATTGTTTGATACACTTTGTTTTTTTAAGAGTTGGTTTATGGTGTAGAAAAATTCACCCCCTTCTCTTCAAATAACTGGGTAAACAATGGTTGCATATAGATATCAAACAATTTTATCTAAGTAGGTGTTCGTCTTACTAACAGTTCCTACATACAAAAATTAGTTTGGAAAACAAAAAATGACAAAAACGACAATAAATATGCCTTAAGGTTAATTTCGCGCAGGCGATTTTTGCAACGGCAATTTTTGCGCATGTGCAATAGAGATTTTCTAAATTTTTAAAGGTAGCGGCGATTTTGTCGCCCAAGCTAAACAATAGCTTAATGGAAATCCACTTTTAGCTGATAAATGTTGATAATTTTATTTAGTGATTTCAATGATTTTCCTAATTTCGCAAACCCTCAACTTTTAGCTGGATTCCTCCCCTGGTTTTGCATTTTATTTATCGTCGATGAAAATAATATAAAAAAAGATCGCTTTCAGGTGTGAAATAAAATCCTGTACCTCCTTCCCTGTACTTCCTGGTTACGCACAACGTGTAATGTAAGATTCAAGCAGCGTCATTTTGTTTTAGACATCTGGAACATTCATGATGAAGGTATTATTTTAACAAATAAAACAAGAGGCTGCGCCAGTCATTTTTAGTCTAGTCACAACCGGCGGATACAGAGGTTCTTGAAGCTTGAATGTATTTGGTTAGATTTGCTCTTGTTCCACTAGTTCACAAGAAATATCCGTGTTGTTGTGCAGAGGCTGCGACAGTCACTTTTAGTCTTTCACGAAGGGCGGATGTAGTAGAGGTTCTTGAAATTAAAGAGAAACAGCTTTTTCCTGTAATTAATTTAAAATGATGAAAATTTCGAGAACTATGATTTATTTTGATGATTTTAAACTCGATTCTTGGCCCAAACAAAAGACACAAGACGTCTATCATTTCTTTTTGCAACTCGTTAACTCAGCTGTCAAAATAAAAAGGTATCATTTTTGATAGAACTGTTTGTAAAATGCAAAACAAATATTTATAAGAAAATGGTTCAATTTGATACTTCTGTAACAAACAAACAAAAATAAACAATTTATATATTTTAAAGCTTTTAAATAGTTTGAGGAATTTTGATATGTTTTTGGTTTTCAGAAATGCAAGGAAGGGGTATGGCTGATATATTTCAAATACCTTTTCAGGGCCTTTCAGTTTTCAGTGTCTGACGTGAAAGTAGATCTAGTATATTGATAACGCATCTAATGTATAGAAAGAGTAAGGTTTTAGAAATTTGCAACAGAGGGAAACAGCTCCACGATTTTGCTTTTATCTTTGATGATATTGGCTAAAGAGGGTACACTCTGACGTTGACGTTTTGAATCAATATATAACATGTTTGATATTTATTTGCGAAAAGAAATACATTTGTAACTAAATGTAAATAATAAAACTTTTAACCGGTATTGACTGAACAAAATCGTTAGCTTTTGTTCGATCAAATCTCTTGATTTGTTGAATTTGGCAGTCGTGGAATAAAATACATCCACTCTTAATGATGTCAACGTTCAATGACGTCATAAGAGCTTATTCTTCACTTGTTTTCTTAGTTCGAGTACCAAGAGGTGTCAACTATGACAAGATGAAAGACGGTAGGATAAAGTTAGACACTCAAACCTTTTGAGGAGAAAATAAGGAATTCTTGTCTATGAAATATACTCTTATGCATGTATGCATACTTCGCAGAATATTGACAATGACAAACGCATAATCATGATGTAACATTGTTCTCCTAACATATTCGCTTGCACTTCAACTATCGTCTCCAGAGGTGGAGAAAATTTCAGGAGAAGAGTGACCTGTAATTATAAGTGATTCTTTGAATACCACGATGTTTACCCCATTCATCACCCATCAATTCTTCTGATTTTTATCTAGCTTATCCCACTTAACTTGAAATATAATTTATGAAGATCAGCTTTCAGAATTTTATTTTTATAGATAAATTCCAGTAGTGTGATTTATATCTACTACAAGGAGCTAAAACTCCTTTTGATATCTAGATCGAGTGGACAATTTTTATTGGGTTTTGTATTGATGTGGTCGGAAAATCTTTAAGATTTGCGACTTATATATGATGTTAGACTAGAATTAGACCTTTACTTCAAAAGTGCAAGCCTTCTCAAGAGTAAATTCTATAAAAATAGAATGATGGGTTTATATTTTTGTTCGTTAATAAAGTTTCTGCAATTTGGAGAGAGTTAATTTAAAAAAGAGAGTAGATAAGGATAAGTAAGGACCAGCTTCTAATGTTTCTACTGAACTATGGATTTACAAATAAAATAAGTAAGTATGGTCCTTTGACGGAGTCGGTTATACATGTCTATCGCCTTTTCTAGTAACCCTAGATACTAGATAAGGGTGTTTGTATAGCTGAAGTGGATTGCCGCACCTACTTATCAGCCTTTATTTGACTTACTGCACAGATCAGATTAACATGTCTATGCTACTCATACGCTGAGTTGGAGGTGGCCAGGCTCGAACCTGCAACCTTCTGAATAAAAGGCGAAGCGCTCTACCGACTGAGCTAACCGGGATTTACAAACTAAAACCATAATACAGGACTTTTTACTGACTGACTGTTAACGACTCTCCTTATTTAGTTTGGACATACTTTAAAGGAACGAAAATTGTCCAGCCCTAATATGTTTGTGGTAATAAGAACATTAAGGTCGACGAAAATTTGGAAAAAGACATGGTTTATTAGGAGCGTTTGATTGAGTAGATATCAGAATTGTGGGTTTTCACTAAGGTATTATATACTTCCATCCCTCACATTACTAAACTTCTCAGAATACTTGAATTTGTTCCTACATGAAACCAATATTGGTCAATAATCAAAAGAATACAACTTCTACAACGTGGTCATAATTTACGGCGGAAAAAATCGATTATATGTTTGGCTTATAATGGTTCAGACTATATAATTATTCGTGACTGTAAAACTGTAAAATAAGGTGTTGTACTGCATTATGTCGATGTTGTTGCTTTCTTATAACTTATAACGGCTTAACTCTTTATGTGTGGTAAAGCCGTATTGCTCGTTTTTTTTTTTGTTCAAATTTAAATTAAGGTCCGCAATTAAAAGTTATACGGTAACCGAAAGTTTCGTTTCAAAAGGAACGATCTCTGGCCTAGTGGTACTTAAAGAGTTAATGGCCATGCACTTTTTAGAAGAAACAAAGAGAATATCTTTAAATTCTTCATTTTTTACAAATTTTAGGCCCAATTGCTCTTGGCTTCAGGTTAATATTCTTATTTGTTATTTTAAAATTTCAAAATGGTAATTCTCAGGTAAATCTAAGGCTCATGGTTTTGAATATATATGTTTCTTATAATACAAAAGGCGTTTACTCTGCGTCATAGGATTGATCACAGTATCCGCATGGCGTCTCTCGATATTTTGACTGGGTCGAAAAATATAAATTCAAATATTGTGACCGAATTAAAACAATTAAAAAACTTGAGATGTTGAGACTTTGAGAGCGTAAACAATCAAATAATGTATAGACGTCGTTGTGTTTCATTGTTATTATGCTGTTCTTTTGTCTCTAGGTTAGCACACGGTATATGTCCAAACAACGTTCGTTCAACGTTCGTTCGACGTTTAATGTCTGTATGTTGAAAAGATTGCCATATGATGATATCTAAGCGGCGGGAAGCGCTAACCTAACATTCTTTTACATTTTGATTTGTTCAACAAAAAATTACCGCTAACCTAATACGCTTTTGTGTTAGAATCTATATGATTTGTTTAACAAGAATTTACGCCCCCATACTTTGACGACACTGATTCGCGTATAGCACAATCTAATATTTCCGGTAACTTTGTCTTGGTGTTGTTTTTGTTAAGAGGGAGTTAAAAAGCGTGATTGTGTCAATAAACTTTCTACTGGTTGAATTCAATGGGAAGTTATCCAAATCATCCAAACCACTGTGACGTGTGAACTTGATGACTTATATACGACTGTCAGAGTGGTTGTTACGGTGTAATATTTATAATACTTATAATGATGTAAAGCGGCACATTGTGGCTTGATTGGAGTTTGAAAGTTAAGCGCAATAGTCGCTATTATTTGAATATGCGTACCGTAAATGCTCGAATAAGCGCCCATACAATTCATTTCGCTACATACCAAGTTTATGAGATAAAGGTGTAGGTAACAACCGTGAATTTTACTTATAGTTACGGGTTTATAAATTGTACTTTTTTCTAATAACACTTTTAAAGAATAATGTGGTTGATATTAAATATTCCGTTAAAACCATTTGATAAGAAACATATCGTTTCATTTGCTCACCTTTTGATGTATACCAGACCAGAGAAATGAATATGTAATATTTTGTGCTTTCAGAAAAAAACTCAAACTAGTAGGATAAAGTAACAGAGCCGGATCTACAGGTCAGGAGAGTAGAGTAGATTGTAGACTAATATCTAGTCTGGTTATTATCTATAAGGAATTTTTTATCTCCAGGCTAGTATCGTATATTTATACAGGCTTAAACTTAATCAAATAAGCACGTTAATTCTTTTGGGTCCGTAAAATTTCGGCTGTTAAAAAATTGAACAAATGAAAAAAACACTGAAGACTAATCTAGTCTAAGTAGACTGCAAATTGAATAGTCATTCTTTACGTGCTGCATCGGGGATTCTTTACTCAGACTATGAAATAGCATTCAAATTGTATTTATGTACAGTACAGGGGCGGATACAGGATTTTATTTCACCCCCGCTCAAATGTAATTTTGATTAAACTTCGTCGGTAATACCATGAATATGGCGATACTAACCACGTCGCGCCTATTTTTACCCCTGCTTGAGCAGCATGAGCAGTGGTCTAGATCCGCCCCTACAACAAGCGATGTTATTTGAAGGTTTTTGTAATGTTGTGATTTTCTTATAGCTGCTGACAATTGACGTTCTTGACCTGACTACCTATCAAATTTGACATTTGACGAGCATTCACGTAAATTTCGTGACTTTCCACACTGTATGAAATGGGGAATTTCGAACAATCCAACTTATTTCGTGTATCGCGGTAACCTTTTGCAAGATTAAATATTTGTTTTCTTGTTTATTATCATATCTACGTTTGTATTTATTGAACCTGCACTGAAAACTCTGTAACATTTCAATAAAAGTGACATTTAGCAGGGGGCATGTTGAATCAAACATCACGTGATCAAAGCATGTTTTAGTTAAATTTGGTTTTTAGACTGCCCCGTGTAGTCTTTGTACAGCATAAAGCTGGAAATTGTGACAAAAAAATCTTGTTGAGCGACTACAGTCTACTCTTTTTTGTCGTTATATCACAGCTAAGATCTGATTGGTTCCACCCAAACAATGGAAAATAGATAACGGTAAATGATAAGAGAATTTGATCAGTTTGGTGTTCATGTCGTAAGAAAAATATTAATTCTTAATAGATGAGTCTTGGAAAGACAGAGCAGGAAATTCTCCTCCGAGTTCGGGACAATCTCGCCCAGATCCTTTTCTGTGACTTTGAAAAGTGATAGTGAAAATTCAGTTTCAAACGATAACTAATAATCCGACTGCGCGGTTACACAATTTAAGGGACATATATCAAACTTTGAACTGAACATTACAGCTTGCTTGTAAAACCATAACATACTATTTTCATTGTACTATAGGGTATTAAGTCATATAATGTTGGGAAAAGGAATTTTGTTTTTCAGTAACTTGACCTTATAGAACTTCCCATGCATTTCTAAGGTTTTAGAAGCTCATTTGTTTAATAGCAGCTGTAAACATTTATATCTCACAACATTGAAATATATATCATCAAAAAGTATAAAAAATACTCAGAGGGTTTTATGATACACCCCAGTTGACACAGACAACGTTTGAATGTTCTTAAAACGTCTTTAGATGATGATTATCAAGTTGCCAACCCTATCAAATTCATTCACTTTCTGTAAATGTTATCGCTATTTGAATTATTATAATATTGCATATACAGTTTCTAATTACTTCTAAACCTTTTGCTAACAGTCTACCTGAAGGTTTGCTGGTAAGTATGAAATTTATCAGATCCGACGTATTGTTTATTATGGTACGCTGCGCAACACAGATGTACTCGAACTCCTGCGTCTGCGCGCGTAAATTTTAGGGGGTTTCTTTTTAAAGTTAAAACTCACGATGTTTTTCAATGACGTCATCATAAATTCAAAAGTTACCCAGCTTTACAACGTTTAAACAACGTACAAATATGTATGTTGGCATGACGCCGTACGGGGTTTATACTTAGCACACACGCGGAACAATAAATTTACAAACGTCATCTTTTCATTATGTTGTTATTTATATCTAGAGAGAGAAAGAGAAGGTTAAGAGAATACAAAAGAATAGATACAACACGAAAGATAAATAGTGACGATATATATATATACGTACTACTGAAGTATTTGTTGGCAGTATCAAAAACCAATGAGAAGACCGCGACAATCTCATGCCTTTAAATTGCTTCAAGTGGGGGGTGTTAACAAGAAACATTTGCTCTTAAGTATAGCGACTATCAACAAGTCAAGAGAACAGAAATCACTTTTTGAAGAGCATACCAAGACGCTTTTAGAAGAATTTATATTTGTTAAAAATGGATTTATGCACGAAGATTTTGGTTTTGTGTTTAATGGTGGCTTTTACACAGGTGGGTACACCCAAAAATTAGACTGTATGAGTGTTTAGCCGAGTTAATATTTACGCAACTAAGAACCAATTCAGTCTAGTGTAACGCAAAACTTTTGAGTTCTCTTTTTGATTTACTATGTTTCCTAACCAGAAGAATAAGTTACAGTATTGATCCATTAAAAGTTTAGCTAAAAAAAACATTTAAAATATCTGAATTTTTCAAATAGTTTTCAATTTCTCTGTGACAATTTCGATTCAGCGTCGCACAATCCAAACGGGTAAAATGATAATTTTCATGTAGTTTAATTAGAGTCTATATTATGAAGTATTATGCAGTTCGCGGAAATTATATCGTCTTATTTTTACTAGACTAGTCGGAATTTACGGCAAGTTTAAAAATATGAAAATAAATTCAAGGCTTGGCTGTGATATTTTTAGAAAAAAAAATAATTTTCTACACGCTTTAAAAATTTCAGAGACCATGCAGTAATGCATAAATAGCGTCAATAGATTTTGCAGTGCTTGTATGCAAGTTTGCATTGCACAATGTTATACAATTACATGCATTCATTTGACGTCTTTTCATCCAAGGTATCGTAACAAATTTTTGTGGCTCACCTTTTTTTGGCAAAAAAATGAATTTCAGGTTTGCGTCGAACGGACATGAATAATCTGACACGCGAAAGACACGCGAAAATAATAAAAATAATATTCTATTTTTGTCTCTGACAAGATATGGTTAACATGACAACTTATTATTATTTTTGTGTTTTGTCATAAGCAAGGGTGTTTCAGTTCTAATATAGATGTTTTCTGGTATTACCTATCAATACGGAGATTGTATGACTTGTCCCGCCGAATAAATTTCCTCCCCCAACTTATTTTATTTCGAAAAAATTCCAGACCCCCGCTTTACCTATTTGGGACCTAACAGTAGTAAGGATGCGAGCATGTTTAAACGGTGTCAGGGCCGGTGGATTCATTTTGAACTTGGAGGGGCCAAAATATTTAGTAACTAAGACCCTGACGGGACATAAAACGTTTTGTCCTTAATACTCTAGATTAGCTTTAACGGACCCCAAACTTACACATAAAGTAGGAAATTATATAAGTATTAGTTTTATCAAAATAACTATAAATACGGTACATTAAATTTTTGTTTCGCCGGCCCTGGGTGTATGTTATGACTGTATGGAGAAACTATAATGAGAAAGGCATAACCTATAACGAGCAAGTAGAAGGTAAATAAATTTGTTGAAAAATCTTTTCAGATGATTGGGAATCCGATAAGTTAAAAACGATGCAGGAAAAAAAGTTAGGAAAAGAGTGTTTCTAACGCTTAGGTTTATTTTTAGAAAAATAAATTTGATTTCCAATTTTAAAGATAATTTAAAAGTTAAGGATAAAAAATGAGTCTGTTCGCAAGACCAGTAAAATCATTAAACATGATTTACAGTTCAAACTAGGTCACAAATTGTTCTAAAAAGGAGAGTATCTATAAATATTGCACCTCCTCTTCCC
Organism: Eutonina indicans; assembly: GCA_032356525.1. NCBI lineage: Eukaryota > Metazoa > Cnidaria > Hydrozoa > Leptothecata > Eirenidae > Eutonina > Eutonina indicans. The sequence continues at coordinate 12,501 of JAUKWF010000307.1, forward strand.
CATACCCTTGAAATGCTGACAGCATTGCAAGCATTAATCTATTTTCAAATGTGACAACAATTAAAAGTGTGTTTATAATAAAACCAGAACACAACACAAACATATAAATTGCAATATGCATATGAGACGCCTAAACTTGAAGCAACTTGAGAAAATCAAAACAATTTTGAAACTTGATAACAATAAAAGGTCTTTAGCCTCAATGTTTATATTCTTGAAACAATTACCATCATGTCACAAACAAGCTATTTGGGTAAAAATATTTTTGTTACAAAACTCCGGAAAAATACAAAAACGAACGCGAAAAGGGCGAAATAGACTCATTTAGCCAACGCAGAGCTTTTATATTCCTGATTTAACTAAATGATCTAACTAAAAATGACCCATTTTTGATCTTCTCGTAAGTTGATACAAGACGTTCAAATTTTACAAAATAATATTTTGATTTTACGAAATTAGTGAATGATTGAATTTTGTTTACAATTATTTTTAGTAAAGCTTGAAAGAATTAGCCTTTTGGTATGATCAGGACAAACACCATAACCATCACTGTATGAAATCTTGATTTAAGAAACATTTATTTGATCTTCATGATTTTTATTTTATAGATAAATGTTATTGCTGGTACAGGGATTTTAGAAATCCAATTGGAGAGTTATAAGAATCCTTCAAAATCTCTGGCCAACAGACAGTGTTGTCATCAAGGTACTTCAACATGTCGAATTGATTGTTCAAACTCGTTCACAATTTGT
>JAUKWF010000308.1:0-13246 GCA_032356525.1 Eutonina indicans
TTACATAGACCGCATGAAAGCGGACATCGAGTGGCAATGTCCCGGTAGTAATAAGAATTTATTTTGCAGAACCCCTTGTGTTTGTACCAGTAGCACAAACTACTCCGGTCGTAACATGTTCCGGACTTGACGCACATTTTGCATGTTTCTCGGCAGTATTTCGTAGCGAAGTCAGTTGATCTGGCACAGAAGTATGGCTTTTTGCAAGCGGAAGGTTTTAAATCTTCACATCTTTTGTAGGCTGTATAGAAAGGAAAATAAATAAAAATATCATGAACCGTATTTTATATAATATAACAAAGTTCTCTTTTATCACCGTATAAAATGGTATATTTTGTAATCTCTATCTTTGGTTGAAAATTGGGGTTTTGTGTCCATTTAAAATTCATTATACAGTGGAATCCCGCTAAGACGGACACCGTCTAAAAATCGGACATCTCTATAAGACGGATAGTGTACCTGAAACGGATATATAGATCTTAGGCTTAACTCTTATAAAACAATTCTGTAAAGCGGACATCTCTATAAAGCACCGGTGTCGATTAAACTGATGTTTTTCTAATAAATATAAGTTGTTGAAGACATGATATTTCGAATGAGAAAGTGGGAAAACTTACACAGTTTTGGTGGCTGGACTCTTAGCTTTTCTCCGCATTTGCCACAAGACTTCGGACAATATTTGATGGTATCTTTACTTTTTGAACATTCGCCGAACGATTTCCATTTAGGGCAATCCGATTCGTAGTCTCGACATCCCGACTCCAGTTTTGGTTTTGTCAGTTTCACTATGTCGAGATAAGCAAGTAAAGTAGGTAAGCTGAATAAACTAAAAAGGATCGGATTGACCAGGGTCAAAATTTCAGGAGATCAGCTCTTACACATTGTTATTGGTTGATAACTTTTTAGTTATGATTCTATACACGTGAATTTTTTCTTTATGTCTAGATTTGCTTATGTCTGTATCATTTATCTGTCTGATTATGATGCAACCGACATGCGGAAAGCATAGTATTGAAACAAGTTTCTGTTCTCACAATCTCAACCGAATCCAGGAGATTTGAGCAGCACAAGAACAGGATGCGTTTCGGCCTAAATTAGGCCTCATCAGCTGTCTGTAGTGCTTGCTTTGCTCTGGTCGAATTCTTTACAGAACCCGACATCTCAACACCAATGATATTACTTGTGGTGCATTACTGAAAATCCGATGAGATGTGAGAACAGGGAAATAACCTGAGATAGAAACATGCTGTTTTGGAGCCACGATATATATATTTTACAGACCCGAAAACTATGCTAGACCCTTAACCGTCCGTATGAGCCGCCCACTAGCAAGCTTATCTAATGTAACACTATCATAGTGTTCTTTTAGGTAATCCGCAGATCCGGATACTTGACAGATGCTTTTTTCAGCCATTCTGTATTCTATACCTTGACAAAATCCGCATGCTTTTCCACATTTCTGTTTCATATTTCTTGCATATTTGACACAGTAGCCGAATTTCTTCAGAATTCCACACGATCGATGTCGATCTTGACAACCTATGTATGAAAAAAAAGTATATTGCAGTGACGAGATAAATAAAATACCTGGCTAATCGAAGGGTCCACACGGTGGGTTACGACGGGTCTATAGCGTAGTTTTCAGGTCTGTAAAATATATCTTATTTTGTAGCACAATCACGGGTATAAATAAATAACACTTTCCATCTTGTTTGAAAAAATATACGCGCGGCGGCATAAAGAAAGTAAGCTTGCATACAAAGTGTATATCAAAAAGACTCATTCGCCTAAAATACATATGTATTATATTTATTTTTTTCACAAAAGTATATATTTTTGGAAAGGTATTAAAATTACCTTTAATTTAATTTTGGATTGTTGAATAGAATTAATAAGCTCTTAATTGACTTTCACCAGCATACCCTGGTTAAAGTCATGGTAAGATCTTGAAAGAATCTTTGATAAGATACATAAAGGATTAGTCAAAAATCTTATAAAGATCTTTTAAAGATCTTTCAAGAACTTGGCAGCCTATGATTTGCAAAGAGTCGTGGAAAAGATTCTTAGAAAAATCTTATTGGCAAGATCTTGAAAGATTCTTTCTTCACAAAGCAAGATCTTACCAATATTTTTAACCAGGGACCCTTTGAATTTAAAGTTATATCCAAACTCAAACGAATGTCATGCTTTATTTTTATAAACTTTACTAGGAGTTTTTTCATTGAGTCACCAAAAATCATTTAAACGAGGCTGCAAAAATCGTAAATGAGAACACCCTTTTTAACAACCTGGATTCTTTTTTTGGCACATTTTTCCTGGTCAATGTATAAAATAACAAAAACGAGGAATGTACCAACCGAGCTGGTGATATCTCCAGGAATGAATAAAAAAAAACAATTTAGGATTATCGTAGAATTAGGAAAAGTGTGGATACAATTTCTTTGAGGTTAGTGTTATGACAACAAAAACACAATCGCAGCTTTAAATATGTCTAATTCCTGTCTCAATCGATAAAAAAAGTAAACAAGAAATCCTTTAAAAGTAGATTAAACTGATTAAACGTATCATCTGTAGACTTTTGTTTGTTTATACACTAAATATGTTTTGTGACGGATGGACGAAAGACGCGCCATACAAACTATATTTAACACTTCTTGAACCGTTCGTTTCGACAGAAAAGAAAATATTACCTGTCTTGTTAAGAACACAAGAAAAATGATTAGGTAGGCTCAATCAGGCGCACTTACTTACATCTGTAGCAAAATTTCAGTAGGAGAACAAACGATACTTAAAAAGTCATTAACTGTTAGATTTATTAAGAGTGAACGTGTTCAGGAGGCAGACTCAGTGATATAGCAAAATTTCAGGAGGAGAACGAACGATTAAAAGTCATCATTTGTTAAATTGAACGAGTTTTCAGTTATCGTTCACTCTCTTCTCGAAATTGTTAAACCGTGTCTAGGTCGGCCTCAGCAGGGGGCAAAGAGAGTCAAAAAAGAGCGTCCGAAAATATCCGAAACAACAAAATCCACTAGATATTTCACTAATAGCAAATGATAACAAAACATGTGACAAAAAAATTAATGTTTAATGCAAAAAAATACCTTTATCTCCGCACAGACCACAAGATTCAGGACAAAATTCCCATAATGCACCGCCAGTTTTACACGTGTACCAACCACGTGACCAGTAATAGTCACAATGGATTGGATGATCCTTGCACACTGAACATAGATAGATGATAGAATAAGATAATAAATACAAAGTCGTCTAAATTCACATCGTAAATTGTCAATACCTAAACATGGGATGACATACATATTTTATGACCGGTTAGCTCAGTCGGTAGAGCGTGTACCAGGTTGTAATCGAATGGTTGCAGTTTCGGGCCCAGCCATCGCCAACTCAGCGTATGGGTAGCATGGTGAAGGTAATCTGATCTATGCAGTAAGATAACTTGGAGCTTGCTGGTAGCAGGTGTGGCGCTCTGCCTCAGCAACGCAACCACCCTGGTTTAGCCCAAACGAAAAGGAGATAGACTCCCTCGATGCACTGCCGATACCAACAATCCGACTTATTCACCTCCCCGACTTATTCATACACGTTATGTGTCCCATAAAATAGCAAAAAGTTAGACAAAAATTCATGAATTTTCTTTTGCTATTATATTATTTTATTGTGTGAACAGTTGCAGGGAAAGTGATCGCTTTTATTATAATCTTCTTCTGCCAGAGGATGCCCTTTTCAGTGGCGGATCCAGAGGTTCGCAAGGTCTGCAGCTGCGAACGTTCAAAAATAGAAAATAGTTTTTTTCTGTATTACAAAACAGTAAAAATCCAACTATTTTGACAATTTCCTTGCTTGAATTTAATGATTTTCAAGTTTTGCGAACCTTCAGTTTTTGCCTAGATCCGCCTCTGCTTTTAAGGTTATCTGTGAAATTATTCTTACCTAGATTTGTTCGTGATGTGTAATTGTTTGCTTTGATAATCAAACCAGAGGCTAGAAACGTAAAAAAAGAAGTAAAAGTTTCAACTTGCATTACACTTAAAAAAAACATTATATTCAAATAATGTTTCCTAAGGTTTGTCATAGCCGGGGTGGTAGTGGCAGTTGAGCAGTCACTTTCTATAAAATACCCCAACGACATGCGTACCTCACAGCCTCTGACAACCAAAGCCAAGCTCATAGCCTTCTTGCAAATTTATTTGGAACTAATAGGAGAAGGGGCGAAAGGCGTGAATACATGGCGCTTTTTCATAGCTCCGGGTAGGATGAGCTCGTTAGCGTTGCCAAGCAGTCATCCTAGCCAGTCATCCTAGCAGAAGGTAAGGTAACACTCTGAATTGAAACCAGGGCATGTAGAGGTCTTTAATCATGGCTGACGATCGCAAAGAAACCAAGAAGCGCCTGTGCGAGTAACTGTTGGCTCCCTAGTTAGGAGTGCCAGGTGTGCTGGATTATATGGACTATACTAGAGAACTACCTATTTACGACCAAAAACAAATTACGTAAAATAAAAAAATGGTTGAAGTAAGAATCCTTACCTGCACCGAACATGAATATAAGTACGCCTAACATTTTAATCATAAGAAAATTCTATCACCGAAGAAAATAGAGTTTTAATATCATACACTGTTTAATGTTTGTCTGTCTGACTGCACTTCATTGCACTTTGTCGTTTATCTGCCAAGTCCCTCTTAATTTGGCTCTAATAGATGATTTAGAATTTGAGACTATATTTAATCCCCTACTAAACATGGTAGTAAAATATTCAGTCAGTTAGTAAAGTTTGTTTTTACAGAGTGAATATATCACAGATTAGTGCGTTTCGAGTGTTTGTTCACTGATTTATTGATCATCATGTTAATCTATGCTTTTACTATTTATACAAGACAGACTGAGTAGAACATTTAGCTTGAACAACATATTGATATTGCTTTAATACTCGCGCGCGAGACAGGACTTGCTCAACACGACTGTGTTTCTACGATTATATAATCATAACACGGATCACAAAGTTAAAGCGTGCCGCATGATCCATAAATCACGTGAATTTCTTTGAAGTGTTTCATGCATTCTCACATGGAATCAGCCATTTTACTGATTACTGGAATACCCCCAAAAAATAGCAACTTCTCAATCTTTCGTATTTCTTTTTGTTTTTTAGAAGGAAAATTTATAACGGTATAATTTTGTTACTTAATTTAGTAATAATAAATTGATTCAAATTTCGTCTTATTTCATTAATTCCCTTTATCTGATATAATTGCTGCAATAAATCAGGATCAGATGACAAAAAATGGTTTTTAGATAAGTAGCTTTGGAAATACCAACACCTTCTCTTATAGAAAATATCGTCAAACCGTTTCTACCTATTAAGGCTTGAACCCACTTCGTATAATGTACGTCGGACGCGGTTCAAACGTAAACATTTAAAGCCGTCTATAATTTAGAATGATTGGTTATTACGGTAGCAGGTAATGCGGAGAGCGTATTAGCTTTGCCTTGATACTACTCCTCCCCAAGAAGACATTTCTGCCTAGTAGACCTAAGCGTATAATTTTTTCACGCAAGGCAGCCAACAATTTTCAAATTTTTCAAAATTTCAGTTTTTCCAAAATTTTCTAAATTTTTCTAAATTTTGAAAAAATGTCAAAACTTTTTTTCCAAATTTTCAAAAATTTGCTGCTACCGTTTAGAGCCATGAGGCTATTTTTCTCTTTGGAACACCAGTGTCTCAAAATATACCTCCTTTTACAGCAGGGTGACACCTACGTTGTAATGGGAAAATACTATGAATTTAATTTAAAAACTTGTTCATTTTTTCAATATATAATATATACAAGAGAGATAAAAAATTCTTCTTCAAAATATAAAAATTTACAAAGTAACTAATACAGTAAAATGTGTAAGTAGCAATCATAACATAAAAATCATTTAATTTATGCTAAAACGACTATTTTACGAAAAGTATAACTAATGATGTCATGGTTTCTGATTGGACACAATAATGACGAATACCACCGACGAATTCTATTGGTCAGAAGAAAACAATCGAAATTTAATCACCTTTTAAATTAACCACTTGCAACGGTCGTTGAGCATGATAATAATAAACATCTAATATTATATTCCCTATGGATAAAGAATAAGACAAATTAAACCGTACAAATAAAAAACTGCAGTATAAACTCGTTGTTAGAATAAATTAAATGATTTTTCATGTTTGGATTTTTACTACGGTACTACCCTGTAATATATTCTGTATATTAAACAGACTATAAGCTATAAACTATAGTCTATAGTCCGGCACAACCAGAAAATGTCAGACCATGGAAACTCTCAATTTACTTTCCATTTTATTTCTACTGTATTATTATTCTAGAAACTAAAGCAAATAAATGTTTTTTCCTAGAATATTCTTGCCTGCACAAATAATAATGAGTCGAACATTAGAAATTCTAAACGTTGTATATATTTACAATTCATCAGTAAAATAAAATAAAATATGTAAAGTGCATAAAATACATAAACACTAATACAGCGGTTGTACACAAATGAAAATGAACGTAAAAGACAGGGAGGGGTACTGAGTTAAAAAAATAAAAAGGAGTAAGCTAAAAACATCCAACCTACAAGACAAAAAAGTAAAATACAAAAGGAGAATATTTTAAAATTTCGATGTTGAACTCTTTTCAAAAGTGAAAAAAGACGGCATCGGTCTGCGATAGTATAGCTACAACCCGTCTCCTTGAAAAACAGACACGTCATAAATACCTTGTCACAAATACATGAAATGACGCCACAAAAAATGCCGGTTAAAAAATCACACCTCGCATTATCTTGTTAGCTTATTCGCTCTAGAATTTCATCAGTGAAGAAAAAGTGTTAAAGAAGAAAAGAAAAAGGAAGAACTTTTACCCCTGTGTGTGTGCAAGATTTTTACAGTATTAAAACCACGTTGCGTACATAATTGTTGGGTATTTTTTATTTTTTCATTTTTCAGTATTAAAAATTTTTCAATTCTATTCATTTCTTTCAAATTTCCTTTTTCTTCGTTTTTTTCTGATCAATCTCCATACCAAATCTTCAATCTAAGGAAAACAGAAAGTATAAGATTAATCAAATTCTTTGTAACAAGTCACACATATACAGTATTAAACCACACACAACACAGGAAAATAGATTTTTGAATCCCACGATGGGATTTTGACAACTCACGGAGGAATTTTTACCGGAATCCCACGGTTAGAAAGTTAATTTTCACAGGTGGTATTTTCTATCGTTTTTCCCGTGAGTTTTGTTTATTTTCAAAGATTAAACGGATGTTTCCTTTTTTATCCGGATAAATTGACAAAAACCATGAGATCTCTGTAAAAATCTCTCCGTCAAAGGTTGTCAACAAGAGAAATACTGAACTAAAACAATTCTTTATATCTGGGTGAACGGATTTCAATGAAACTTTGGGGAACGCAACGTGCACTGGCAGATGTAGTACTATAAAAAAATGTTTACCTGTTTAGAGGGTACCGTATCTTTCCATTTATATACATCAGTTCCTTTCTCGAACAAAAGTTTGATCATTTCCTCTTGACCTGCCTTTATAGCGAAGTTGATAGGTCGCTGATCAGCCTTTGTTGGTATATTGACATCGGCGTCCAGTCTAATGAGATCAGAAACTGTGATCCAGTCTTGTGCTTCAGCAGCAACGACCATGCATGTCTTCTTGTCTTGAAACTCCTAAACACGAGAGAGAAAATACAGAGAATACACGAAATAAAATCCATGTGTGCAAAATGTGAAAATTGTTATAAATATCGGAAACATTTTTAGTGTACTCGGGTCACAGAACTGAAATTAAGGACGCCCTGTTAGGGGCCATCCATAAAGTACGTACGCAGTTAGGGGGGGAGGGGGTGTCATGTCAAAAGCTTACAGGTGCGTACAGGGGGGAGGGGGGTTGGCGTTAATGAGTACGTACGCAGTTAGACTGTCTCTTTGCAATTTTTTGTAAATAAATTACATAACGAAAAATAAATTAATTTCACATTTGTATTATTTATTTCTCTGTTTGCTAATCTTTTTCTTTCACTATGAGACAGGCAGCAGGTACTGACACAATTTAAGCTTGTTTCACACTATGCACTACTGGTGCAAAAAACAAAAACAAATTATAACCAAAATAACTCTCGCCAGAAAAAAAACAGGCTGTTCACACTTGTGCGAAAACTTTCTCTCAAATGTTTATTTACACAGGTGTAATGCGCACAAGTGTGAACCAAGAAATTAAATAAATTATATTTTTTTTGGGCTGTTTGACACACAAGGTATTTAACAATTTGGATATCCTTCAAAAATAATTTTCTCAATTTTAGGGGGGGCAAAAATTAACAATATATGTGCGTACATACGCAAGGGGGGGGGGTAATGTCAAAAGCGTACAGGTGCGTACAGGGGGGAGGGGGAGTTAAATTTTTGAGATTTACTGCGTACGTACTTTATGGATGGCCCCTTAGATAGGTTCAGTTTTAATGCGAATAAGAAAGAATGGGCGTTAATTTTTGCTGACGTCAGCTAAATTTACTAATTTTTCAGAATTTTTTTTAATTCGATTGAAAGATCATATTATGATGAACATTTCTGCCAAGTTTTAGTTCGATTAGAACAATTTGTCTCACTATATCGCTAGATTTATAACACTACCACAAAATAGTGTTTTAAGTAAATGGCCTATAAATCTTTGGTTTTAAATGCTATTGTCTTTATTTTTTGTGTGAATGTTACTAATACCATGACAATCACAGTTGATGAAAAGAAAATTATATAAATCATTTTAAAAACTTTTAATATTGAACGAAAAACAGTCAAAAAAGCAAAAAAATGCTATTTTTTGCTAATTTTTGCTGACGTCAGCTAAATTTACTATTTTTTTAGAAATTTTTTTATTTTTTTGAAAGATCATATTATGAAGAACATTTCTGCCAAGTTTTAGTTCGATTAGAACAATTTGTCTCACTATATCGCTAGATTTATAACACTACCATTTTCATATTTTCTATGCTTATTATCAGTTCTGGTCTGTAAAATACACACTAGCAAGAAAATTCAAAATGGCTAACATCGTTTTTTGGTAACTTCAAACATATACCTACCCCATGGCATAGTTTAAAATTTGCCCGTTTGATAGTCAAGGTCCACCCCCCTCAGCTGATAGACTATAAACAGCACAAAAAATATGCGTAATGCGTTCAGTTTGTTTATTTTGTATGCGTGTAAGATCTACAATTTTCAATTAAATAAAAGAAATATACACAAGATCGCACAAATCACACACAAAAATTAGTTGCTTTGTCATTATTTGTATTCTGTTATCTTGTTAACTGAATACAAATAAAAAAGAAAACAAATAAGATTTGCATGGTTACGCACACTCCATAAAAAAACATCTGTTTATGCTCACAAGTTACATTACAGGAAACCATTTTTGGTCGACGCGTTTTATCTGGCGTTCTCTTTTCTGCAAACTATATAAAAAGCAAATAGACATCGATTCTGTAATTACTTGATGATAAATGTGGAAGCATGAAAAAAGTGATTGACATACTTTCTAGCTAAGTCTTTCATGAAATTGTTGATTTCTCCAGAACAAGAGCTTTTTCAATTTCGCATATTACTTATGTTAAGGTACTTCTTGTCTGTTTCTTGAGGTTCACAACAATAATATAAGGATGATTTTTGTGCGGAGCTAGTATATCTAGTCCAACAGTTCGTTAGTCCAACACAGATCTACGTTCAGTTCACAGTTCATTCAGTAGTGTGGCAGTTCATAAGTCTGACAATACAAAATTTGGTACAAATTGTGGTGTGCTGAAAAATATTGTGGAGTGTATAAAGGCGTTACGACTTTGAAACAAAAATGGGCTTAAATGGGGTCTATATGCCATCAATGATGCTATACTACTGAATTGTTGGACTCATGAACCGTCGCACTACTGAACAATTGTGCATCAGGCCCGAAATTGTCAAGACCAATGAACTGTCGAACAAGGGTATGTCTGACTTCTGCTCTGTGCCTTAAAAATAAGTACTGCTTCATAACTTTTGCACGAAGCTTTTTCTCTGTACAATAATAATCATGAAAATGTTTTGCTCATAGCATCACATGTACCTAGGTGTCTATGTGCTATTTCATCCATCATTAAATTTAATGAAAATTAGAGTTTATTTTTTATACCTTAAAGGTATGACCAATTTACTTCTGCAATAATTATGATAATGAGTGTATTATCCCCCATGAAGTGCTTTTTCAAACAATATAGACACATAAAATCCAAAAATCTGAGCTACAGTAAACGGTATCCCCAAATAATCTGTGGATACTAAAATTTGTGGGAGGACAAAAAAACAACTTTCATATTGATGAATAAATATATATCATCAATCAAAAACCAAATTATATACCCCAAAATTCAAGAATTTTGTGATCTATGAAATTAAATTTCCAATTCGCAAAAATTTCTTCCTCTAATTTAACATATTTGTTTTAATTATATTTCTTAATTTTAGACTATTGAAAATGAGAGAACTTATAAGAAATGTTGGCGAAGATTATCTTGCATTAGCAATTACTGGTGTTGTGGTGTTGATTGCTAGTCTGATCTATCTTTGGTGGGTATGTATATCCTAGTTGTATATACTGTTAACAGAGATACAATTTATAACATTTTTGTTACCTGCTGTAAGTTTATAACTGCACAACCGTATCTCATATTAGTTGCTTTGTCATTATGGAGATTATATGTTTAATACACTTTTCATTTTAATAATGAAATGTTAAATCATATACCCTGAGCTTTCTGTTTCATAATTATTCTAATTTTTAGAATGAGAAGAACCAAGGAAAACTTTCTATACCTGGCTTGTCAAGTAAAGATGAAATGCAAGTGTTGAATTTATTTTATGATGCATGTGTGTGTTTTAGAATGTCTCAGAAAATTATAGCTATATATATATTATTCTAGAGGCAATTAAAATTAGAAATTTTAGTCTCAAATAAAATTCTACAGTAAAGGGTGATAGTCTTGATGCATACTTCTTTTGCTTGCATCCATAGTAATAAGAAAAGTAATAATGGTTGAGAAAGCCTGTAATTACAGTCTGATAAAAATACAACAATCTATAACATGAACTTTTTTCCATATGGCTTCCATATGTGTTCAGAAAATATTTTATATATGAAAATGACAAATATTTGTTTTGTGATTGAAATGTTTATTTATATTATTTATTTAGACTTGGAAATTTGGGTCAGATTACACCTAATGGAGGACTGCATACATTTTTGTTGGAACACCACAAGAAGTTGGGACCAATGTTCAGTTTCTTTTGGGGAAAAGAGTTAGCAGTCAGTGTGGCAAGCCCAGTGATCTGGAAAGATATCCAAACTTTATTTGACAGACCAGGTAGGCAATTATAGGGCTGAGAATAAGCATCCATTATTTGTCAAAATGTGTATAAGTTGATCAGAAGGCTTGCAGACCGCTTTCTGACCAAAAGCGAGGCTGAAAATTTTCTTAAACAATTTTTTTAATATAAATAAATATATATTTGGTACTTTTGTTTATCTTTTTTAATTTTATATCTGAATTGAGAAAATTCATTTAAGCTCATTAGAATTGGGCGATTTGCAAACCACTTTTAGTAAATTTTGAATTTTATTAATGACATAATTTATCATAATTTTAAGACACACACTCAAATTTAGAACATCAAAACAACACGTTTTGAAAAGAAATGTGACCTTCCAAGCGATTTGGAGTACATATTTTGACCGGTCAAGAAACGGACCGGTGTGATATACAACAAATGACTGGTGTGATATACAATAGTCAAATGACCGGTCCAGTTTTATTTTGACCGCTTAACCCTGCATTTTAACCTGTCAAAAATTGTACCGCTTCTTGACCGGTCAAAATCTTTGTAATCCAAATCGCTTGGAAGGCCACATACTGTTACTGTTATGAGGTGCTTACTCACTATATTGTAGAGTAGCACGATTGTTCAGGTTCATGAAATTAAGTTTATGATGACTAAATATAAATTTTCTTTAACTTTAGTGAGCCAGTTTACACTTTTTAAACCTTTAATTGGCGAATACAGTATACAATACATGAACACTCCTCTTGGACAAAAACATCGGAAATTATTGGATCGTTACTTTTCCTTCACCAAGATTGGCACGTACTATCAAACTTTTAATGAAGTAGGTTTGTTTTTGTTACAAAGTTAACAGACTTTCTTTGAAACTCTGATCGATATCCTAGAGATGAATTTTCACAATAGTTTTCAACATTTTATTTGAGGGACTATTGCATTGTGATTTTACAGTACCATTGAATCAGCTTTGTTTTTATGTTTATTCAAAATTAATTTGCTTTTCTGAGCCAAAATACTTTGTAAATTCCACCATCTAAGTCCTTTTTGACTGAATAATAAAAAGCAAAAGTAACAGTTTCCTATTTAATTTTATTATTATAAAGTATATTTATGTATAATAAGTTGAATTATATGCATCACGTACTATTATTTTGATTTATACTTTTTAGATTGCTGAAGAGCTTGTTTCAAAATGGAAGAAAATGCCAAAAGAAGAGATGATTCCTTTACATCAGCACATGATGGCCGTTGCAGTGAAATCCATTGTGAAGACTTCGTTTGGCAAAGACTATTTCAAAACAAACAAAGAAATATTAGAATTCCAACAGGCTTACAATACAGTACGTTATTGTTTATACTTCTAAACTATTGTTTATACCTAAATCTAGAGGGGCCGAAAAATCATTGATTAACAAGGAAAGCTTTTGTGGGGAGTTCATCAGTGGAGAGTTAAGAAGCGTTTCTCAACGTTGAAATTCGGATATGTAAAAATTAAATATGTAAAAATTAAATATACAGTCTTATACAGAAGAAATTTGCAAATGGCTCCGTATATTGTGGTTTAAGTATACCACGCTAATATAGTGGGCACCCCCCTTGACTTTGAAGGCAAATTTGTTGAAAGGAGGGGATTCAGAAATTTTGGATTTTAAGGGGGGGGCTAAGTGTAAAAGAGGGGGGTGGAATTTTAAAAAGGGTGTGTTGGGCAATTAGTGAAAAAATAAAAAATTAATTAGCTTTTTCTAAAAGGTTTTAGCATATATTTGTCTTAAACTCCTTAAATTTATAGCCATTCTGATTTAAATTT